>JAEIIU010048222.1:0-32840 GCA_018874675.1 Drosophila baimaii | reverse complement strand
AAAAAAAACATAACAAAAGCAATGCTGGCCTGAACGCAGGCTGAATACTGGCTGAAAGCTAGCTGAATGCTAGCTGAATGCTGGCTGAATGCTGGCTAAAAACGTGGCCAAAAAGCGGGCGGACAGTGTTGCCAAATTCACTTGGTAAAAGTTTAGTTTTTTTTCGAAAAATCAAAAGCACAAGCATACAAATTTCTGCGCTCTATTGGAGTTTCTTTTTTTTTGCCTCTTCTTTTTTTTGCCCATCTATTTTTAATTGGTGCTAAATTCTTATTGGATCGGAAATTATGGGTCTTTTATGCATTCTACAGTTTTGTATATATATATACACCACACAGCACATACATTGTTTTGAAAAATGTGTGTGCTATAAATAGTTGGTTAATATTAGAAGAAGAAAAAAAAAAACAGAAAATAAATAAAAAACGAAAACACATAAACATTAAAATATGCTTTTCAGTTTTTAGTTTGAAAATCGATTTGAAATATTCTCTGGGCATCTCTTGAATAGTGTCAATATCTCAATATAATGGACAGGTTGAAACGGGCAAGCCAGCCAAGGTGACAACACTGGCGGCCACACTGGAGCAGGAGGAAACAGTAGCCTGGAGCGAGCTATTAACATGGATTCCCGCCGGACTTCCTGGCCATATCATATTACCCGCTCTTCGCTCTCTCTCTCTTTCGCTTTCAGCTGCCCAGCTGTCCTGTCTGTCCTGTCTGTCCTGCCTGTCCGTCCTCCTCCCGTTGTGTTTGCCTGATGGACATGACCCAAAAAACAACAACCAACAGCGGACGACGATGGGGCAAGTGACCCATAAAACCCGATATGCAGCCACGGCGGCAGCGAAAGTGATGAGGACAGGGAAGCCAGCCAAACCTTCGGGTTCGGGTTTGGCTTGGGTTTTTGGTTCGGGCCAAGCCCCCGCGCACAGTGCATTAATATGATTAGCAGGAAGATATATATATGTATATATATATGTTTGGGGAGAAGACAAGGAGCAGCTAATGCCATTTCCTGGAACGCGCCCAATGTCGGTGGAAGGTCATTCGCGGACAGAGCGCCGTGGGACCACCATATGGCCACCAACCAACACCACCACCACCACCAAAAAACAATGCCGAAAAAAACAAATAAAATTCAACCACCGGCTCAGAAAATATAAAAAACTCAAAGTGCAGCCCACGTGCATTAAGCCAAGATATATCTATCTATATATATATCTACATATATATACCAAGTTGTGTGGGCCGACTTGGAATACAAAAAAAAATAAAATGAGCTACGGAAGTGCAGCCGCCAACGTAACTGTAAGCGGAGAGTGTCTTGGAAGTACAGTGATCACTGGAAAATTATGAACATGTCTACAAAAATATAAGAAATTATAAGATAAATACTGATGATGATACTGTATCTGAAAAATATGATTTCTTTATTATAAAATAAAAGCTATTAAAAAATATAAAACGGCTACTGATCACAGACACTGGCTATGCCCAGAAACAGCTGTATTTCCTACAGCCTACAGCTTGTCTTCAACTAAATCTATGTGTTTTTCATATAAAAACTCATTCTGATATGGTTTTTTAATAGAAATATATAATAAACATAATAAATATACAAAATATTAAATGGCTACTGGTGACAGACACTGGCTATGCCCGAAACAGCTGTATTTCCTACATCCTAAGGCTTGTCTTTAACAAAATCTATGTGTTTTTCATATAAAATACGCATTTTGAGGTAGTTTTTTAATAGAAATACATACTGATGACAGACACTAGCTATGCTTAGAAACACCTGCCGCTTGTTTTTGACAAAATATGTGCATAAAGTCGCATTTCGAACCGACTTCTACCCATAAAAATCGCTTCAAAGGCACATAGTGTAATGTAGAAATATTCCAAACGGTTTTTTGTAATTATTTTCCAGCTATTTTTGGCATGGAAACTTTTGTGATTTTTTGTTGTTTTCTATATGTATATTGGGTTTTTTTTTTCCGTTTTGTTGTCTGGAATTTTTGTAGCCATTTACGAGCGGCAACTGTAATAATAAAGCTCATCGTCTCGGGAACTATATGTACTATATACTATATGTGTAGGTGATCGGGGGAAGCCCTTGGACTCTCTTATTCTCTAAGTATGTATCTTTAGAGAGCTCGACTTGATTGATTTCCCCCTCCCATACAAAAACCGCACCTGTGGCCGTGTCTTCTTCTTTGCTTCTTTCAGGGCATTTCTTCGAGGAAGTTTCTTTTGGCCCAAAACAACGATCACAACAACAATGATGATGATCATTTATCAACGGATTGACTGAAAAAAAAAAAACATTCAATTTCCCTATGCAAATTAACAGCACACAATGTATTCGGTTGGTGGCTTTGGCTGTGTTGTGTTCTCTAGCTTTTATTTTTCGGTGTTTGACTTTTCTGTATATAGTTTTTTTGTTGTTGTTCGTTTTTTGGACCTTGAACAAGGTGAAGTTGATTGCTGCTGCTGCTGCTGCTAATGCTGATCTCTGTTGTTGTTTTGTTTTTTTTTTTTTTGTTGTGAAGTTCAAAGTTAACGAAACGAAACGAGGAAGAAGCATAAACAATGCAAAGAAAACGTACAAAAATTCACACCTTTGATAAGTGGAGGGAGCATGAGAGAGCGAAGCATGTGAGGTGGATGGATGATGAGCAACGCGGCGTATGCTTGATATAAACTAATGCAGCAATCAATCAGTGATCGTTGAAGGGTTACGTTTTTTGAAGAGACAAATTGCATGTTCACCTGGAAAAGGGGAAAGTAATTGTGTTGTGGGTTTGGGAAGGGGTTTATTTTTGGTGGAAGTAAAGAAAGTGTCCTTTCAATGGGAAGTTTATGGATGAATTTCAGTAGATTGTCTTTAGAAACCCTTGAAAAAAGAAGAAGTTCTATGTAACTTAAAGATATTCTACTAAAAGATGTCCTACTTCTAACTACAAGATGTTCTTGTACTTAAAGCCTAGTAAAGTTGATAGAGTAGCTTGGAGAAATCCTTTAGTTTATTGTTTAGGCAAAAAAGCTACCTTAAATGCATTAATTGTTTGCTTAAATGAATTAACACAGACAGGCACGCGTGCGCCAGATGTCCCACCCCCCGGCTTGTGCTTTTACCTGTTATGCTAAAATTCAGTTTCAATTTCAATTTCAATTTCAATTTAAATTCCTCGCTCAGAGAAGTCCATTTAAATTTTTGTGTAATTTTTGTTCGCTTTTTTTTTTTGTTTCGCTTCTCGGCTTGTTTTATATTGCGCAATGAATTTGTGCCGCACGGGATACAGATACTACGCTTACAGATACACAGTACAGATATACATTTGAACCCGCACGAGGTGACAAATTGCCTTTTGCTGTTTTGGCAAACGCAATCGGGCGACCTTGAAACTGCATCTGAAAGCCCGGTGGTTGGTTATCATCATATTTTCCAGCAAGCAATTTGTTTTGTCAAATTTTTGTGTGTTTTCTTTGTCTCAAAATAAATGAGGAATAATTTGGGAGCTGTTTTTTTTTTTTAGTTGTTGAGTT
This sequence comes from Drosophila baimaii, assembly GCA_018874675.1. Classification (NCBI taxonomy): domain Eukaryota; kingdom Metazoa; phylum Arthropoda; class Insecta; order Diptera; family Drosophilidae; genus Drosophila; species Drosophila baimaii. The sequence continues at coordinate 29,288 of JAEIIU010048222.1, read as the reverse complement.
TTCCCATATTTAAGCAACAACCTTCGACATGGGGCAGGGGCAGGGGGAGGAGCATCCTCTGCTGCTCTTCTAATTGTTATATAATTAAGATGCCAACTGTTATTATATTCTATTATTAATAACAATCGTTCGTGTATTATTTTTTTTTTTTTTGGGGCATCCAACAGTAGGTTTTCCTCTCGTTTTTGTTTCGTGTTTTTTTTTTTTGGCAAAAACCAAATTTACTGTCTGATTTTATGGATCAAAAAGCGTAACACCGACAAATCATAAACATTCCCCCTGGTTTTAGTTTTTGTTTTTGTTGTTTTTTTTCCTCTCTCTCTGTCCATCGCAGCGGAAAGTCATTAACAGCGCGAGAAGCAGGCCCCACCGATTTGGGTTTGGATTTGGATTTTGGATTCGGTCGACTCTGCCGGGCTGGCTTCTAATGAGTTTTGCAAAGCCCATTTGTCTTGGAGCTGAGAAATGTTTTCTTAGTTGCAAAGATACACACATACCCATGCGTGGTAATAAACAAGAAACCCTAAAGATATAGGGGTCTTCAAGGGAAACTAATGTTTATGAGCTTGCCCTTGAAAGTAAGTCGTTGCTTCTTTTGCTTTAATTTTTTTTTTTTGTTATTTTCTGACTGCATTTTATGGCCCACAGTTTTTAAAAAATTCTGGTTAGTACTGAAGATTTAATTACACCTTCAGTTATGTGATGTCTTTATTTAGTGCTTGATAGTCGTCGCATTTCTAAACGAATCTCTCAGATACTATTAAGGGTTGTTGGAAGAGATAGAGAGACGACATGCATTATTCATTAATGCCGCCACCCTTGGAAAAGCAGTTACAGCCCATAATAATTTTCACTATGTATTTAGATATATATTTCACATATAATACATACAGAAAGAGGTCTTTAAAATTTAATTTCGTATTAAAAAGAGGGGGATTTCCCTTCTTTTTTTTTTGGGGCAAACATTTCTGAACATGACCACGCCCCATGCTGAGGTATTTACATGTTGTTTTTTTTTAGGTATTTAGTTAACTTTTTTCCTTATTGTTTAAACATGTTTTTGGGTTTTTTATAAAATTTATTTTTTTTTTTTTATTTTTTCTTTTATTATTTTTTTTTTTTGGCAAGCGTGAGAAACGACAAGCCAAGTTTTCAAGTTCAATTTCGTATTTGAATTTACGTGCGATGAAAGCAAAAGTTGAGGCAGCTCCCACCCTTTTTTAAGAGGCCCCCCTACCCCCACAAGCGGCGCCTCTGCCTCCCCTTCCCACGCTCCTTCGTTTTGGGCCATTAAAGCGCAGCAGAGCGTGACGCTAACTGCGACGTCGACTGCAATTGAAATGACCAAAAAGTGAGACAGAGGCGGAGAGGCAGGGAGGAGATGGAGAGGCGTAGTGCGTAGCGTTTGCTGGGGGGATGGGGGAGGGTGCCAAAAAGGGGGTGGCATGTCAACGGAACGTAATTTATTGATCAGCATATAAAAAAAAGCGAAAAGAAGAGGGATAGAAAGAGCATGGAAGAAAAAGAAAACAAAAACAAAATAAAATAAAATAAAAGCCAAACGCATAAATAAATAAATAAAGAAGGCAAAAGGAAGAACTAGACAAAGAGAGATAGAAAATAAGAGAGAGAGAGAGAGAGGGAGAACGAACTTGGGGTCGCTCATTATTTTATTTTCTTTTCTTTTTCTTTTTTTTTTGGCAAAAATAAATTAGAATTAGATACAAAGCTACAGATACGGCCAAGAAATGCGTAGATACACACACTGAAACAGAACCCACAACGACGACGACGACACATTTCCAGTTTTTGGCCAAAAGTCTCGAGCCCCGCCCCCGCTGCCCACCGCCTCACATTCTCACATATGGCTGCAATTAAGTAATTTTTTGGAGCAACAACAACAACAACAACAACAGCGGATAATGATATATGGACGAGACATGCTAGACGCAAGCGGAAAAGGATAGAGAGATACAAGATACACAAGAATAGAGATGGAAATAGCCAAGAAGAAGCTGGGCGAAAAATAAAGCTAAAAAAAAATGAAAAGAATTATAATGGAAAGAAATACGAAATAAAAATAAAAACGAAACGAAACGAGACGAAAATTCGACAATTAAACCGAAAAATCATGAGGAAGAAGAGGAGGAACTCGGTTGGAGAACCGACCAACCGCACACGAGAAATTTCGTCGACTTTTGCCTCCCATATATCCCCCAGGTTACAGCTGGGGGCAAAATATTGGCAACAAGTCGTAAAAAGTAATTAATTAATACTCAAAGAAAATTAAGGGGTGGTAATAAAATAGCTATGAATAATGTTTACCATATAAAAATCAAGGAACAAAAAATTTATGGTTGTTAACTTTTAAATTGCTAAAAAATAAATGCTATTTCTCTATAGTTACATCTAGAGATAGACATAAATATTGTTAAGAAGCTTGGTAATCATTCAAAATCTACTAAAGTATGCTAATTGCAAAAGTTTATTTATTTAGTTAATCAAGCTCATTTCATATTTCAAACTCTTTATTCAAATGAAAAATTTTCCACTTTTACTCATCACTAAGGTGCCGTGATATGTTTATTATTTACCCAAATATTTATTTATTTATTGAATAATACATTTGTACAGCCTATTTGGGTGACCGCAACTGTGCTTCCACGCATGTACATACATACATGTACAGTGTATGCATGGTACATCCATACATACATTCTCATATGTAGTTAGAATCCCACTTCTTCTTCTCCTCATTCTCCTTCTTCTGCTTCTTCTTCTTTTTACTCCAAGTAACTGCGCTGTTCCCATTGTGGTTGTTGCTCTTGTTATTGTTTTCCCCAATAACAACAGCAACAACAACAAAAGAAGAAGGAGAAACAGAATCAGAAACAGAAACAGAAACAGCAGTAAAGCCAAAAACAAAATTTAATGTGCTTCAAGGTTAGGCGAAAAAGCAGCGACGTCGACGTCGAAAAACGACGCGCACGAAACGAAATGAAAAAAAAACAACAAAAAACAGAATACAAAGTAAAAATACAAAAAAAAAGTTGTACGAAAAAAAAAAAAAACAAACAAGAACAACAAAACCGTATGCCAAAAAAGAACGCACAACAAAATAAAATTCGTGATGAATTTTAAACAATAAAAACAAACAACAAACAAATGTTCAGTCGAGACGAAATGATAGAATTTGGGAAGCGGGGAATGAGAGGGGGACTAGAGGGAGAGAGGGTGGTAATAAGGGGGGGCAGTGGGAAGTATGGGGGCCTCAAGGAGAGGTTAAGGCAAAGGTTAGACGCAAACATTGTGTTTTTTTTTTATTTCTGAAGAAAGAGAGCGAATGCGATTACGAGTGGAAAGTCAAAGTGGAAGTGGAATTGGAATTGGGAACAACTGGAAACGATCACAACCTCGATCCTTTGTTCTTTAAGGAAGAATTCTTCTGGAGAGTAATATACATTTTGGAGATTAATCATTGCTGTTCTTCAAGGGGAATTCCCTAGACAAAACTAGGAGTGTAATATCAAAAAAAAAAAGCGACAGAAAACCTATATTTCCTTCCCTTTCTTTAAGAAAGAATTCTTCTTAATATCGCAAAAATGAGTTCAAGAAAACCTTGCTTTCCCCCCCTTTCTTTAAGGAAGAATTCTTCTTAATATCGTAAAAATAAGTTCAAGAAAACCTGGTTTTCCTTCCCTTTCTTCAAGGAAGAATTCTTCTTATACATTTCTTGCTTACATATCTGCTGTAAATATATATAGCGTATTAACTTCTTGTAGAAAAATAAACAGAATCTTAATACTGAGCTTGATCTCTCTTCTCGAGAGCATTCCCCATTCGTTACAATTCTTCGCTGTGGCTTCTAATGCTGCTTCTGCTGCTTCTTCTTTTTTTTCGGTTTCAGTTAAAGAGAATTGTTATTTGTGAAGCTTTTACGGGCTTCGCATTTTCGACTGTCGCCGACAAGTTGACAAATGGCAAACCGGTTTTGGCTTTTGGCCAAGCGCTTCTAGCCCCGCCGCGACCCCCCACCCCCCCACTCAGCTAACACTCATTTGGAATAAAGTAAATATATAAATAAAATAATCGTTAGCAAATCAAAATGCATACAAATTTCAACAAATTTCCAGCCAACATCCAGCAAAAAAAAAAAACGGGGAAAGAAAGCGCGTGGGCGAGCGCCGAGCCGGCATCGAAATAATAAGTATCGGGAATCGGAATCGGAATTGGAAACGGCTCTAATCGCTGGGAGGGTTAGCAACATCAATTGGTTAATCAATTTGCCCAAAAGTGAATTGAACGAATTAAGCTGATTGCCGGGCCGACAAATGCGGGCTTCGATGTTCTTCACCCTTCCTTTCTGCCTTCCTCGGGCTGGGGGGGGGGGGGATTACAAAAATTGCCCAGTGCCGCTTTTTTCTTCTTTGTTTTGTTCCCTCAGCTTTGAGAGGTTTCCTTCTTCTCCCAGCGGACCTGCTTTCTATGATTTTTCTACTATTTTTTTGTATTTATTTATTCTATCCCTGAGGATTTGCGTGTTTTTTTCAGCTACCTCTTGGGGTTTTCCTAGTTTTATCCCTAAATTATTTGGTATATATCTTTCTTTCCATTTAATTTGACTTGCAATGGGATTTTCTCAGTCTCCTGTTTGTTAACCGACGGTTAAAATTTAACATAGATTGTAAAGAGCATAAAATGTGCTGTAAAACGCAAATACAGTGTTGCCTCCTTGTATCTATGTCTCTTCTTTCTTCTGTCAGTTAAGAGTTAACTATATTTCTGGTTAACTGGAAGTTTATTTGACCGAGACAATATAATTTGACCAAATTTAACTTGTTTTTAAGATGTTTGCGATTCTTTTCTCTTTTGCCAGTTAAGAGATAACTTCAGTTCTGTGTAACTGGATGTTTATAGGACTAAGACACAAAATTCTACTTCTTTTGGACATTCTTGTGATTCTTCTTTTTTCTGCCAGTTAAGAATTAACTAGAACTCTGGTTAACTGGAAGTTTATCGGACTGAGACTTCTTTCGAACATCGTTGTGATTCTTCTTTCTTCTGCCAGTTAAAAGTTAACTACAATTTTGGTTAACTGTAAGTTTATTTGACTAAGACAGTGGAATTTCAACGAATTCAACTTCTTTCGAAAATCGTTGTGATTCTTCTTCTGCCAGTTAAGAGTTAACTTAAGTTCTGGTTAACTGAAAGTTTATTTGACTGCGACAGTGGAATTCCACCTTCTCCACCTTCTTTCGAACATCCTTGTGATTCTTTAGATACTTTCCAGTTATCTGGTAATATGCCCGCACCCCCAATTCCATTGCTTCAGTCCCTTACTTGGCTTACTTGTTGATGCAAGGCCCACACCCCCCACAGACAGACAGTCACAGTGACAACCCCTCCAACCCCTCCTCCCACCCCACCTACCTCCCATCCGATAGTTCGATGTAGTATTGGTCAAATCTGTTGAAATGTTTACACTTGCCACATGCATTGTACGCAAACAGACTGAGGGGGGGTTTTTTCGTATTTGCCCGCGGTGCGCGGTGACAGTTTTCATTGCTTTGGGGCGACAGGCACAACAACTACAGCCCCAACACATGTGCCTCTGCCTGCACTCAATGGCGCACAAATAACACATATTTTTGTGGAAATTATTCACGAAAATGCCCGACAGTTTTGTGTGTCGTCGTCCGCCGCTGCCGCAGCTTTTGACAGCCATCTCCGCATCGCATTGAATGGATTTCGTACTGGGACTTGGCTTTTTTGGATACGGATTCGGGGATGATGTTTGGTATGTGTGGTTGGTGCTTGGCTATATGCTTGGCTGCTCGGTAGCTGTCAAGGCCATAAACTAAGCCCAACTCCCCGAGTTAGAGCTGTGGCACTCGCACTCCGTCTCCAGTCCCGGCCTCATTAATGCGCACTATGTTGTGTGCTTAAAACGCCATTTGGGCGTTAGCCGACTGACTGTCTCTACAGCTGTCTATTTTTTTTTTGTGTTTTTTGTAAGCTAAAAACACTGGGGGAAAATTGAGCCGCAGTCATAATTCCTAATTAATGCACTTGAAATTAAGAAATATAATTTATATTTAAAGCACAGAGAGACAGAGGTACAGAGGTCATATTTTAAAATGTTCTAAAGATCCAGGGTTCTTCTTTTAAGTTCTAGCTTAACTTGTACTAAAGGCAACTATTTTATTTACTCCTTTAATGCTCTTTGCTTTTTTGTTGTCTAATTATTAATTAGAATTAAATTAGCGGCAGTTGTATAGTTATAAATAAACAGATACTCAGAGTTCTAGCTTTTCTACCTTTCTTGGGTTTCAATATATAGTAAAAAAACCCTTCGGAATCCCTAACAAATATAAGCAAGAATTAAACTTGAATAATGCTTAATATACAAAGTGAGAATTTGTAATACTATTTCTATATAATACCCTCCTTTCTTGGGTTTAGAATCCATATCAAATATAAGCAAGAATTAAATTTGAATAATACTTAATATAATTATACAAAGTGAGTGAATTTGTAATACTATTTCTATATAATACTAAATTTATTTGTTCTTACAACTTACTAGATTATTCCTCTAATAACTCATAACTTTAATTGCTTTCACTTGCGGTTTTTTCTAGTACAGTTTTCCTATGAATAAGTCATCATAAGTTTTGATATATATTTAGTAATATTCTATTGAAGCCTGAATCATAGCCTTAGGGTTAATTTTTAATCAAGTGTTTTGTTTTCTTTAGGAGTATATATATTATTTAGGGAAAATCCCATGCGTGAGCTTTGTTTTATTTTTTGCAGTGCCCCACAACATAATACATGGGATTCGGAAACGAACATCTTGATATTCGCTCTCTTTTCGGAACATTAGACTGGATGGATTCTTCCCCCCCTCTTTCCCCCCCTTTTATTCATGTGTTCAGTTACTGTAACTACTGCGTCTTCTTTGGTTCAATGTTGTTGTTGTTGGACTGCCAACAATGGACATCATTCATCGCTCATTCACATAGCACTCGCCGCACTCGCTGGCAAAGAGTTCTGGGGCACAGAGCGCGTACATTGTGCACACACACACACACTTAGTGTTGGTACCCCCCATTTTCCTCAGGGGGGTGAGGGGGTTATACGGGGTGTGGCGTTTTCCGCAATACTTTGGGCATAAATTCGCTGGCGATAAAATGCGCAACGGGCAACAGCGATTTCGGGATAAGTAAGTCCTTTATGGCCTACGAAAAGGGGGTTGGTTGGTTGGTTGGCTTGCTGGGGGAGGGTTTTACGAGGCGAGGCAAGGCGGGGGTTGAACATAAAAATATACAAATATATTCATTAATGAATGCATTGCCAGTGAAAGAAAGAGCAGAAAGTTTTCGCCAAATTGTCCATAAATCCAATTGGCAATGGTTTCTAAATGGCAGGCAGGCAGTATCTGTATATCTGTATATCTGTATATCTGTATATCTGTATATCCCGTATATATATATATCTTTGTATCTGTATCTATAGCTGGGTATCTGTGAGTGCCTGTGTGCATCGGCAGAAGCAGCTGATTAATGAAGGCAAAGCCGAACCGAGCGAAAGAAGAAGTGCGCAAAGAGGCAAAACACCTGTTAACCTCCGGTGTGTGTGTGTGTGTGTGTGTGATGAGTTGGCAGTAGCCGCCGAGCCAAGCCAATGCATTCGTATCTTCCCCCCATTTAAAACCCCTCCTAGTACTTGGTTATCCAACCAACTTGTTCCAAAGGGAATCTATGATATTGCACTGTTGCCAACACACACATACTTTCCCATTCATAACCTTTAAAGGGGTGTTATCACTAACAAAAAGGGGTTTTTTCGAGTGCGTATATATTATCGAGAAATGAATGATTCTACGGAATATGCCAAATGCCAAAAGTGATATGATAAGTGCTACAGAGTTCTTCAAAAAAAAAAGGCATGAATGGACCTTAGCGGAAACTCATCTGAAAGTCACGACAAAATAAAAATTAAATTCCCTGAAAGTGCAATCAATGAACGCCTTTGATTGTGTTTTTTATTAAGAAGGAAATACTTGCATATAGCTATACAAGTTTTAGTTGAATTGCGAAATTCCTAAAGGTATGAGTGGGTGTACCTTAGAAGTGAATGACTTCTAGGGGTCTTTGGAGTTACGATCGACCCCCCCTCTTCAAGGGTTGCACCCTTGGACACTGTTCTCTTCCCTTGATTTTGGGGGACTTTCCCGTACTTGTTCTGACTGCAGTGTAACGTGTTTGCTTTTGGAGGAGGAGGAGGAGGTGATTGTTTACTCGCGATAATATGGACTTGGTGCAAATGTGTGTGAGGAAAGTCACGTATTTCTTGGGGTTAAGAAGATGGTAGTGATGGAAGGGTGGGGATACTTAGATTCTCAGATTCTTCGCTCACCTGTTCGTTCTGTTTTAACCACCTGCTGCTGCTGCTGTTGCTTTTGTTTCCTTGCTTCGTTGACAGCTTGCCAACACTGTTTCGCTGCTCCGCTAACCAACACTGCTTCCAGTGGTAGACTGGCGGCAGATGGACACCTGTTTCAGTTACCAAATTGGTCTTGCACAAAAATAGGGGGGGGTGGGGACTTTCTTAACACTTGTGACACTAAAGCGTGACGCTGTTTAAAGGCATTTTGGTATAAGTAGTAGTTGTAGTAGTTGTAGTAGTATTTGTTGTTGTTGTTGTTGTTGGTTTAAAGCACTTTGTGGATTCACACTTTAAAAAAATATATGTTTGGTATTTGTATATGGTCAGAGAACTTGTGATTTTCTGGCTTAAACACACTGGCGTTTCGCGAGTTTTGTGTGGGGAGGATAGGGGGGACTTTTGCTTTTTCAAAAAAGAGGGATAAATTTGCTGTTTTACATATTTTACGTTTTTTTCTATTCTTCGGTTTGTGTTTGTTTTTTTTTTTTTAATTCTTTGCAATTCTTTGTAATTTTTGTAAAATTTTGTGTTTTTGTGATTTCTGTTTCGGTTTCGGTTTCAGTTTCCGCTGCGAATGCTGCTGCTCGATTGTGGCAGAGTTGCTCACGCGACGGAACCAACACGTTGAATAAAAGTCCGAGCGACGTTCAAATTCGCTTAAAGCCAATAAGTCAGCCAGCGGCAGCGACGCCAACGCCAGCAGCGACAGCGACTGCGGCAGAGACCGAGCAATTCTAACGCTGCGAGAACGCAACGAAATGGCAAAGGGAACGAGCGCGCGCGCACGGACCGAACGAAATCGGAACGGCCAAAAGGCGCGGCCTGCTGTTGTTGTTGTTGTTGTTGTTATTGTTCTTACGTGCCGCTGCTGCTGCTGCTGCTGCTGCTGCCTGCTGCTGTTCTAAGTCAAAGTCGCGCCGCCATAAAATCTAATAAGAACGGCAGTGGTTGGGTCAAGAAGAAGAAGAAGGGGGGGTGGGTGCGGGAAACGGTTCGAAACGGAACGGGGTGGGTTGGTGGGAACGCGTCGTCGGGCGTTCTGGCTGCGGCGTCAGTTGGCGACAGCGACAGCGGCGCAGTGGCGTTGCGTTCGAGTCCGGTACACGCAAAGCACTGAGATACAGACGCCGACCGAGGCGGCGACGCGACGGACAAAGCGACCGACAAACCGACCGACCGGTCGGAACGATTGGCAACGGGCCACGTCAAACAAATAAACAAACGCACTACAAACATCGGTCAGAGGCGTTGGGGGCTGCTAAAGGAGACGATATTTTAGATACTCAGGTTGGATATTATTTAAAATATTATCTCTAGGAGAGCGTTCTTTATATAGGTTTCGTAGTGTCCGGAAAAGACGAGAGTTTCTTAACTATCAGTTAAAGTTAACAATCAGTTTTCGAGAGTTCAGTTGTTAAGATACTTAAAAATAAACATACTAATAAGCTTATTCCTTTTAGGGTATTTAATATAGAAAGATAGTTATTTCCCAAAATAATCTAAAAATCTGTAGCAAGATAATGGATGCTTTGCTTAAGATAATAGAGAATTTAACGATATTCTGACTTGAGAAATGCAAAAAGGTTAATATCATTTCATAGAGTAATAAAACCAATTAATTAACCAAAATCTAAGCTTACTTTTAACACTAAAGAAACGAGTAAATCTAAAGTAAAGCTTCAGAAAGGCACCCCCCTTTTGCGGCGCCACTGGGCTCTGGCATGGAAGTAAATGTGGAAGTGGAATCGGAACGGCAGCGCAGATATCCGAAAATCGAATGTGTGTGTTTGTGTGAGTGTGCGTGGAAAAGCGAAAGAGCAAAAAGTCGAAAGCAGAACGCAGAAAGCAAAAACAAAAGAAGTACAGTGGGGCGGGCAGCTCTCCAGGGAATTCGCAAGGTGGTGAGAGGGGGGAGGGATTGGGCTACTGTGTCTACCAAGGGCTAATCCGACAGGCGATCGATTAACTAGGGATCTTTGTGCACATTTATAGCGGCAAGTGTGTGGGAATGGCAAAAATAGCAAAAGCATTGGCCGCTTATCAATATTCGCATTTTATTTGGGCTGTCAAATTTGCCATCCACCCCCTCACCCCCTCCCACTTGGCGCCCACGCCACGCAATCTATTGAGTCGTTCCCAGCGTTCCGAAACTCTCTCAAGCTCCCTCCTTTGCTCCCTCTGTCTCTCTTTCCTTCACTGAATGGCTGTGGCTCGTGACTGGGGCGGAACGTTTGGCAACGGACTGGGCGCGCTGCACACACGCATTCGCATTTCAAATGCAGCGACGTCGGCAGCAGCGCCGCCGCCGTGACCTTGAAAATGTTTTTTATGCTCCCCATCGATCCCTCGTGCTCTCTCGCTAACCCCTCCTTTTCTCTCTCTCTCTCTGTCTCTGAAGCCCAAGCGGCATGCGCAGCCGGTTGTGTTGCACAAACAAAAAAAATAAACATTTCTGCGATCCAATAACTTTGGAGATAACTTTATAATCTAAATGTAAATTTGTGAATATTTTTGCTCTTAAAAAATGAGAAAACTCCATAAGTAATCTTATAAATAAGAAAATTAAGTCAATTATTTAATAAAGATCAAGAACAAAGGTTTTTAAGCTTTGTATTATATCTTTACTTACTTGTGTATACTCTTATCTAAGATTAAGCAAAGTTTACGAACCATATACACATGTATTTTACAATGTTTCATATCGATATAATTCATAATTCCTAATAAATAGAATAATAATCATAATGCGCATAGAGTTTAGGGTTTCCGTTTGTGGGTCTTTGTCAAGTAATGTCGTTGCACAAACTTTTCGAGCAGGAAAACCGCAAAAGCCAAGCACCCAAGCCGATAAAGCCCAAAAGAACACACTTAATTATTGCATAAATAACAACAACGACAACAACTCCTACTTGTGGCTGTGTGTGATAAGTTATCGGTTATCAGTTATCAGCTAACGGTTCACCAAAAAGGCAGCGAGGGTCTGCCTCGCTGAGGAGGGGGAGGTAGAGAAAGGCCGCATGAGACGACGTGACAACGCTCAACTAGGGCAAATATGGGGAGAAGAAGAAGGACCCGAAGGAGGCGAAGAAGGAGCCCAAAAGGAGCTGCGAGCTGCGAGTGTGAATTCTTCGCGCTATCAATCAGTGGGGTTGGGTGGGAATGGAACACCGGCAAAAAAAAGCAACTAAACGCCGGCTACAAAGTCGCATGAAAACAATAACAAATGCTCCACTCTTGTTGGCAGCGGGAGAGTAAGACAGAGAGAGAGAGCGAGAGCTGTTCGACTGGAAGAGAGCCCCAACCGGCTGTGTTCCATATCCATTCCGTTTCGTTTTTCGCTCGCACAGTTTGTTTGTCCCACTCACGTTTCCACGCGACCGCCGACAGCAAAATGGGGTGGGGGAGGGGCTCGAGACAAGGGGGGGCGAAAAAGCGAAAGCTTCGTGGCTCGCGGCCGCCTTCGTATCGCTTCGTGTGCGCCTTCGTGTGCCTTCGTGCCCAGTGAATGTACTGGGTCTATTTTTAGACTCTTACTCGCATCATGCTTCGCCTCCATTTGCTGACGATCTCGTCATCTGCTCGCTGATTGGCCGATGGGCTCCAATAGAAACGACTAGCGGCAAGAACAACACAATGGCAATAACAGAACCCACTGTGGGGCAGCAACAACAACAACAACAAGAACAACAGCAAGCACAGCAACAGCAATGGCAATAGCAACAACTACGGCAACTAATATAAGTATTCCAACACAGAAAAGTTCTATGTCGCCGTCGCCGCTGTTGGCATCTAATAGCGAATTTATAAAGGAATAAAATGAGCATTAAAAGCGCCAAGTGGCGACGGCGACGAACACAGGGGCAGAGGCGGCGGTAGGCGGGAAAGGGGATTGATGGGTGGGGGAAGGGGGGTCAGGAGAGGGGGGGTGGTTTGCCAGTGGCATATGGAAATTGTTGCAGCAGCTGCGACGTCCGAAGCGTGCCAAAAATTGCCCCAAAAGAAAGTGCACACAAAGCGAGGGGGAAGACTCACACACAGTGGCGGGCAGATGAATAGATGTCACATCAAACGATTAAATATTATACTTTTTATTTATTTACTAAGAACTGCTTAGGTACTTATAAGAAAATTAACTAAACTACACAGTAATCGCTAAGTTACAAAGTTTAATTATTATGCTAAGCATAAACAGTGGGATAATTGATTTTCTATAACCTTTAAATATTTGGTTTAATAATAATAAATTAATATTTTAAATAACTTTGGTTATTTTAATTATTAATTCGTTTGTTTTTCTATAAAAAATTATTACCTGTGCCCCCCGCGACTCTCATTTTGACCGCGCCTGTGTGGAAAGCAATATCACATCGAATAGAAATGGGAATGGGAATGCGAAGGGAAGAATGGAAGTGAGAAGATTACAAGTAACGGATCTGCGGCTGCTGTGCGCCTGTTCGCACTTCTGCAACTGCAGTGGGAGAAGCTCACACACGAACAAACACGAACGGACACAGTCACACGCGGTAGCGCTGATGTGCGTGTGTGTAGGGGTGTATGGGTTGCGGGGGCAGTGTGTGGGGGTTAGCACACTCCCACTCCTTCCCTTGGAAGCATCCAGTGCAGCCCCGCACTCTGTGTTAGTCAATTGGAATTGTCAGTTATTGTTGCGCTGCTGCTGCGGCGGCTGCTGCTGCTGCTGCAGTCAGTCAGTCAGTTGCGCATTCATAGCTAAAATTTTGCTTTAATGAAATGCTAAAACGTGTTATGTAAACCAACAACAAAAAGGCCACTGAGAGGGGTCGACTGCACAAATACCCAGCAAATGTTTATACAAAATTAAAAGCAAAACTCCTTAGGCTAGGTCGGATATGCCGCACTCTGTAGGGTATTTCAGGCAATTTCAATAGCAATTGCTGTGTGCGCTCTCTCGCTGCATATGAATATGCATGTGTATATGTATGTACATATGTATGTATGTATGTATGTATATGCAAATAAATATTAATCATTGCAAACTAAGGAAACCCATAAAAAAAAAATCAACTTAAATACAATTTAGAGTGTCTGAGTCGCCTAATTGATACCCATTAGCAAAACACACACACGCCCACGCATGGGAATTGGAATTGCATTTACTGGAATGTAAAGAAGAAAGTTGGAGATTGGAAACTGTAGACTTGAATACAAACCAGGGAAATCCAGGGAACGCTAGGGGAAACCTTACCTAACCTTTTAAATATATGTTAATTTAATATATATCTTTGCTAAATGTTTATACATTTTAGCAAGTGTCAAGTGTTTTGTGTTAATTTCATTATTTTTTGATACTCTAACTATTTGGAAACCGGTCTATACATACATACATATATCTTATTTATTTCGAGGAGGATCACTTTATTATATTATGTTTTTGATCCTGAAAATGGGAGATTTTAAGGATCTTAAGCTGAAGCGTTCTTATATATTATTTTAATATTAAACTAGGATCTATAATATAAATATATCCCATTAATTCTTTTAAGATTAATGAAAGTTAAAAGGATATATATTATAATAATCTCTGTAATTAAGGAGTTACAAGGAAATACCCAAAGGATATCTGTTAATCCCTTACCTCCTATAGAGAGACGTACAGAATTCTAAATCTAAAATATATAGAGCTTTTAAGAATATAATCTTTTATATTTATTTAAAAATTAAAGATCCTTAATCTTTATGAGTGAATATTCATAGGATTTACATTCAAAAATACCCCAACCCCAAATATGGAGAAAGATAAAATCAGCTGATCAGCCAGAATCTTTTTTTGGAAAGACTATAACTTTTTTTTTTATGGCTCTCCCTAGCTCTTAGTCACCAAGTTAGCAGCAGATCTCAGCCGCCTCGAATATGGCTTAAACTGCATTGGCAAATGACTTTGTGGCAATAATTAGACACAAATTGAAATAGTGTCGCGAGGCGAAAAGGCTAAATGAAATGGAAATAAATGGATTTGCATACTAATCGATCGCCATCTCAGTGGGAGGGAGGCAGGCAGGCAGTTGCACTAAGGGAGATATATATATAGATAGATAGATAGTTTCTATAAAGATTGCTAAGCGGAAATGCCGGATGAGCTAATGGTGTGTGTTGGGTAAGATCAGGGCCAGGAGTTAATCACCAGATCACCAGATAGGCGATTGTGCGAAGCCATCGATCAGCCCTCGCATTGTCTCAACTCATAATAATAATAATAATATAGCTTACACACACACACACAGCTTCCAGTCACTTGATTTATCTATCGTGTAAGTGTCCAAGTGCCAAGCCCAAAAAAAAAACAACAAAAATCCAGTCAGAACACACACGACGGCGACCAGTCTCGAGGAGATTAGGTGAATATTTTTGTTGGGGGGCTGCCGAAATATCTGACAGATCACCAATTGTCACTCGCCACTTGTTTACAGCCGGGACTTGTTTACACTCACATACCGTCTCGGGGAAGGGTTTCTTCTACGATCTACGATCTCTAGGGGCTATGTCTGGCTCTGAGTTAACTCCATTGGCTCGATACTGGCTACTGGACTTGGCCTCTATTGTTGTGAACTCACTTGACCAAGAGCATGCTGACTTTTGGTTACATTTTGTCTGTACAAAAGGGTTTTATAAGCTTGTATATATTATATAATATAATCTTAAGATTTAAAAGGAAATCAAGCTTTGCTTAGAGATTTATTACTAAGATTTACTAGGTTTTATAGGGAAATTATTTTAAATGAAACAGAAAATTGGTAACTACTTAAAACAAGTCTAGAAATACTGGTAACTCTAAGAGAACGATTTGAAATCAATTAGAAAATTGGCTAAAACACAGATATTTTGATTTAAATTGTGCATTGCAGGACAGACCTTGATTCCATTGATTATTGAGAGGCATGACAAAGAACAAAAAACAAAAAGAACAACAAAATATACAAAATACTACATATAGTACCGCTTATCAACTCATATCGATTTGAGCTTTGAACGCAGTAAAATTGAAGTCACTATGAAAGAATAATTCTTATCAATTCAATGACGTAGGGCAGCAACATTTTTTTCAAGCCTCGAAAAAAACAATAATAAAAATACCTGCTTTGTCCCAACAAAGTGTATTCATCACTTCGATGCACTGAGACTAGGAAAATCTGTGTCTAAAGTTTTGTCGCCTTTTGTTTATGGATTTCGATATACGAATCGAATCTTGTTTTTCCGCATGCCAGCACCAGGTCCAAACCAAACCATTAGATGTATCGACTTGTTGCGAGCTCGGAAAGATTAACACATCGAGGCGGTTGCGGCGGGTTAAATGACACGATCGATGGTCAACCTGTCCCCAAGTTCGAGCCACTAAGCGGCGGTTATTGATTAGAGTGCGACATGGCAACATCTTAATGCCCAGCGAGCAGCGAGAGATTCGAGAGATTCGAGCGCTTCGATTGCCTGCGAGGGCACATAAATCAAATCGCCGGACGATCGTCGTCGTTGTCCCACACGGAATATATCATAATGGATCTCTATCGTTGAACTCGACTCCAAAGTGGTATTTAAGGGGCCAGTCTGCCAGAAGATGAAGATGTCGTGCCAACTGTGGCACAATGTGGCACATTGTCGGGGCTCCGTGCATCCTCTCACGCTGCATGCCTTCGGGGGTTTTATGGCTCACGCAAGACCATAAAAAACACTTGGCCCAGTTAGTGGTAAGGGAAGAAGAGAGTTAGAGCCACAGTCAGAGCCAGAGGAATGCTAGAACTACAATGTAGTTGACATTTGGCAAACATCCTGTCGAAAGTGACTGAAGGACTGACTTCACTTGCTTTTTACTTTCATCTATGTGTACTCTTTTAGCCATTAAATTGATGGCAGTAAGAAGCTTATAACTTGGAATTAGTAAGAGGTTCAAGCAAAAATCGCAAACCTTTCAAAATTAAGCTAAAATCCCCTCTATGCAGTTGCCCCAAAAGTAGGCAATATTTTGCCTCTAGGTTGCCTGGTATTTCTATGGTCGTGGCCTTTGAATATTTTGCTGATTCTTCCGTGAAAAAAGTAGACACACTAATGGAAAGTCCAGATCCACTTCCTCCATATTCGGTTAGCTCCACAAAAAGATATGAAACCTTTTAGTAAGTCAACGAATCTTTTCCCGTTTAATCAGTGAATGAGTGTGAATGAGTGTGAATGAGTTTGTGTGGCATAGTAAACAAGGAAAATAGTCATATAATCATAGTCAGAGTTCGCAAGGCGACAGATGACGAACGTTCTAGACTTTTGTGATATCGGAAAATGGGGCCACCTGGCGGCGGAAATGCGTAAACGATATTCAGCGATAGCTTAGAAAATAACAAGAATTTTTGCATTTGATTCACGGGAAATCCATTGCCTGAAACCGGGAATAAATATATAAAAATTGTATAGGTATTTGACCTGAAGGTCGATATGTAGATCGATAATTATCGATATAATTTAACGTTTTTCGATACATCAATATTGTGTTTAATATATCGGAACAATTTCTTAAAAGTAAACTGTTTCAAAGACGAGCCTAAACTTAGTTGAAACTGTCATTGTTTGATATAAATATAAATAATACATAATTATTAAATATAAATATAGAAAAGGTATCAAAAATGTAGTTTTAAAAATATTTCAAACAAATTAACTACATATTTCTCAATATTCTTTTAATTATATTTATATTTTAATGTGAAATTAAATTAATAATTTAATAAATTAAATTAAAAATCTATATTTAAAGTTAAAGATACATCAGACTGTACAATATTTTCGATAAAATATTTGTCGATATATTAAATGGGAGTTTTCCGCTCGATATATCGACGCTTTTTTGCAAAATTAGCCTATGTCTTATGACATACGATACTTTCGCGAAAGATGCGTCGACATGTACATCCCTAATGCCCTCTCTAATGATTTTAAGTGGGTTTTCGAACACATAAATACATAATTCCATATTTACTATGAAAGAGTATCTTATTTTATAAAACAAACCCAACAACCCCTTTTATTTTAATTAGTATAATAATTTTTACAAGAGAATTTATAAAACAAACCCAACCCCCTAGTATTTTAATTAGTATAATAATTTTTACAAGAGAATTTCAAAAGCTATAAAAGAAGATATCTTTTAAGAATCTTCTGGTAGCAAAAAAAATCAAAGCCCTCACATTGTCTTGTAGAAATACCTAGCTGTCAGTCAAAAAATCTGACCAGCTTATATTAGCTGGATCTAAGCTGCACTTTTTTTTTTTTTGGTTAAGTGTGCACTTGCGTTTCCCTAATCGTTGCACCGAGGAGCTGAGGAGAAGAGGCCGAGGCAAGGCAAACATTATTGTCTGTGGGCAGCACGCGAGAAAAGCTTCCGGCCCCGACTCCGACTCCGGCTACGGCTCCGACTCTGGCTCCGGCTGGGGTCCGTTGGCTGTGTTATTTTTGCTCCGTGTGGGTTGCCAGTTTCCTGGGAAAAGAGCGGATCAATAACAGGGGCGGCGACAACACACACACGACAGCCAAGGGCGCCACTCGGCAGCCAGTCCTTCAGCCAGCAGTCAATCCTTCAGTTAACCAGTACCCACTGCCGCCATGTCGGTCCGCATAAACTTCAATTAGAATTTAAGCGAGTGGAAAGCAAGCACAGACATCGAGAGAAAGAGGAGCAGCAGCAGCCAAAAAAAAAAACAAGTGCTATTGGCATAGGGTTTATCAATCTGAAGGATACCCTTTAGGTACTGAGGAATATATAGGTTATTTATATAGAAATACCTCTTGAAATGTTACTTGGCAAATAATTATAAATAATTTCCTCACTGCTTCATTTACAAATATAATCTATGATACGTTATAGACCTCCCTTACAATTATGATCTCATGTTACTTTTGAGTTTTACGATATTGATAATTTTTTTTGGTAATATCAGCTTATCAAATAATCCCAGCAATTGTGCCAGCTTGACGTGTGTGCGATGGCCTTTATGAATTCTCCGATGGCCATAACAATGAGACTAAGGCTAAGAAGATTCCATACCATAATGCCTTAACTGTTGAACATTAGATTTTGGCATTAGCAACTCTGGGAAATAATTGGCAACTGGTGACCCATATCCCTGGATTGGTCAAGGAGGAGTGGGAGTCGGAGGCCACACCCGAAAAACTTATACCTTGAAAGCGAAACTCTGCATTGTTTTGGGATCCACTTGATATCGATTGACGCTAAAGGCGCTCGCTCCACTTCCACTCCCACTCCCAACTCCCAGCTCCCAACTACCAACTCCAACCCCTGGTTAAAAAAAAAGAGAGAGAGTGAGAGAGTACAACAACAAAAAATATAGAACCATGGAGCGAGGTCCTGCACGCAACACGAAAAACTTTCTTTCACATTTTTTCGACGCCCGCTTTTACGATACGAAATTACGATTGTATAATAAAGCGGACGACAGCTGGCAAGGAGCTGGGCGGGAGCTGGGAGGGAGAGCTGGAGTCCTAGGCAGCCTGGGAGGAGCTTGGGAGGAAGCGTCGTCGACGATGGAGACATTGAAAGAGAGGAGCACGGCGTCCGAGTCCGGGTCCGGGTCTGGGCCAAGTGGGCCGCCATTTTGTGTGCAGACTTGTGGCGCCAGTTTTATGTACTCGACGAGCAACACGCGTCCGCGGACAGGCAGGCAGGCAGGCGGACAGGCGGGACAGGCGGACAGGCGGGGCAGGAGGACAGCGGCCAGCGGACAGGCTGGGCAGGATGTGGGCTGGCACAGTGATGGCTTAGTCTGGGTTACTGGGAAATAGCCAAGACATGTCAGTCAGTAATAAGGCTTAGATTAATTACTGATATTAAATACTGATATCTATGGTTAATTAACTGCCTTATTAATTATTTATTTATTTAACAATGTTAAACTTAATAATTAGTTTGCCGAGCACTGGCTGCTATGTCCTTTGATTCCCCTAATTAATTAATTTTTATTAAATCAAATTAATTAGCTAAAAAAAAGCCCTTAACAGGAGGTTAACTGGCTATATCAATGTCCAATTAAATCTAACCTTCTGCCAGTTTTCCCGATTAATTTTACCTGCAGAAACTGACATAAAACTGGCTGTTAACTGCTTATCTCAATGTCCTGTTAAGGCTAACCATTTGCCAGTTTATCGACTGTAACTGTATATTCAATATCTCAAAAATGAACTGCTAACTGTTCTCAATGTCTGTTTAAGACTTCTTCCAATTTCTCGACACGACAAATTTTAACTGTAGGTACGAATTCAAAACTGGCTGTTAACTTCTGCCTTTGTATCGACTCGATAAAGTTGAACTTTAAATACTTAACCAAAACTTGCTGACAATGAGTGAGTTAAGGTGCCCATTTCTTAACTGTTGGTTAAACTTAACAAACAGTTTATTTTATTCTGTATACTGAACATTAACCAAAGGTTAAATGATAACTGAGGCACTAACTTAGGGTTACTTTCTATGGTTGAGTTATGGTGCCAATTGCTTCATTGTAAATAAACATTAACGAGAAGTTACCTTATTGTAATGTACTGTATATTAACCGAAGGTTACGTGGTAAGACTACGGTTTACCTTCTGCCAGTTTGTCGACTTCAAAAATGTTAACTATAAAAACTAATCCAAAACCAGCTGCTAATGGTTGAGTTAATGTGGGTTAAGGTGCCCACTTAAGTGTTGGTTAAACTTAACGAGCAGTTAAGATTTTTTTAATACATTAACCGAAAGTTAAATGCTAACTAAGGCACTAAGTAAGGGTTTCTTTCGCTAAGCCAAACAAGATATGACTTAACCCTCACTAAAAAAACATTTATTATTAAAAATATTAACTGGACATAAAGAAACGTATTTCTAGTTAGCCAGAAAAAAGCCAAGTTGGCTTCCTATATCGTGGGATGTCAAGACTTGGTAACTGGGAACTAGTAACTGGGATCCGAGGAGGACCTCGGACTAGGACTGTGGACTGTGCGGATGGCGGATGTGCGGCGACGCCGGCGTCAGCGGTGGACTAGGACATAAACTCATTTATTGTGTGGGCCGTGGCACCACCCACCCGGGCCAGGCTTCCCCAGTCCCCAGTTTATATGGTCGCCAGGCGGGCGTGCGCTACGCAATTAATTCAAACACTCGAAGGACACAGGTCACACACAAACACACATTGCCAGTGGACAGCCGCTGGCTTTTTCTCCTTCTTTTTTTTTTTTGTTTTTAATGAAGGCGAAGGGGAGAGTTACTCCGAACAGGTGAGAGTTTTTTTTTTGGGGGGGGTTGTGCTCACTGGTGGTTGCTGGTGGCTGGTGGCCCAGCATATTTGCGTATGTGATTTGGCCCGGCATGTGGTTAATGGCGTCAACAAACGATTGCCAGAACCAAAAAAGAGAACACCCTGGTCCTCTCAGGCATTACCATTTTGACCCCAGCAGATACTGTGTGTGTGTGTGTGCCGTGGGTGTGCGCTGTGTGTGCTGTGCTGTGTGTGCTGTGCTGTGTGTCATGTGTAGGTCCAATTGTCGCAAGAATATGATTTTCCAGGGGGGCTATAATGATAACGAGAGGAATTTTCTAAAAGGTTTCGCGGAATATCATTGTTGCTGGAATTTTTTGTAAATGAAAGAAACTTAATTAGAGTTGCTTATTTATTATTTATTGTTTACTTAACTTGTTAAATATGAAGTCTTCTAATTATTTGTTTTATTATTATTATATTTATAAATATTTTTAAATGAAAAGTCATACTTCTCCAGCGAATGTGTGTCAGGCCAAAAGTAATAGCTGTGTTTTTTTTTTTGGGTAGAGGTTAAGGGGTTGGCAGCTCAAGGGGCACTTGGTTCCAGCTCAGATGGGATCTTTTGATATTCCGCCGGCAGAGACAACGCTCCGAGTCCGGGACACTTGGAGCACGGAGCACGGGAATCGGGGGATCGCTGCTGCTGCTGCTGCTGCTGCTGCTAAGCACACCGAAGCTTGGAGTAGTGGCTCTTCGCTGATAAGGCTCTGTGCCGCCCAGTGGCGTATGCCTTGAGGGGGTAACCGAGGCTCCACAACGCCAAGCGAGACCCCATTGGAGATGCCTCCGCCTCCCTATGCCTCTGGCCTGGTGTGGAATGTTCTCAATTGAAGTGAATCGTGAATCATATCCTCAACCTACAAGTGAACTCTGAGTGGAATTGGAATTGGAATGGAGATTACAATATTTCATTCACACACTGCGTTGGTGTGTGTGTTTTTTTTTTTTTTAATTACACAGTCCACACACTTATTTATTTTATTTATTTGTATTTAGTTGGAAACGCAAAGGAACACAGCGATTGCGATTGCTAAGTTCTAGAAGGCTAGGGTAGCAGAGATCCAACAGATGTAACCTACAGTAATTTACTTCTATTTTTATTATATTACCATTATTAAAAACTGAATGGTAGAGTAATTTAATTTCTAATGATTATATAGGGTTTTGAGATGTAAGCTAAATATTTCTCTCTTCGTTTTACTTTTTCACTTTTTATAGATCAGTTAAAGGCGTTGTTTTTCTACCATAGAATATATAAACATTTTTCTTTTATTAATTACTTTAAAGTAGTTAGAATAATACACTAAGCAAATTATATATTGGGTAAGAAGAAAAGAATAAAAGTAAATTTGAGAAAAAGTAAATCAATTTGAGAACGTTTTTTAAGTTATTTAAAAAATATTCTAGACGGGCTTAAGAGTTTTTAAAATTGTTAGAAAATTCTGCAAATTGATCTCTCAATTATTTTATTCAATTTTAATTCTCTCTTCTTAGTTTTATAAGCTAGAAATACATTAATATTTCATTAAATGTAGAATAAAGTACTAATTAGAAAACAAATAAAATAAATAATAATTAATAATAACACAAGCTTGGATGACTCAGTTACAAGAAAAGTGAGGGTTGATTCTAGTAGATTCGTGTAGATAAATAAATAAAAAAAATATAAATATAAATAATATAAAATATGCCCCAATTGTTCTTAAAACCGAAAACTATTGAAATTTTGCAGGCCTGTGTAATTTATTGAAAATAAACATTAAAAAGCAAAACTATTAAGCAATATTTGGGTTTAAACACAGAAAAAGCTAGTAAAAGAATATTTTAATAAACTCTAGAACATTTTGGGAATTCACATTAAAAAACATCTAGATAAATCGAGAAAGTCCATAAAGTATTAACATTTATTTTAAGCTTCTTCCATTTATATATTTGTTTACCTAATTTGGATGGAGACAAGTTAATGGTGGCAACTATTTGCTAACCTTCTGGAAATCATAAAAAATAATAATTAATAATTAAGTTTTCTTTTCTATACTGTACGAAATTCTCTTTAAAAATAACTAAAAAGTTAAACTACTCTTAATTTTAAACAAATTTTACCAAAAGCTTAGATAAAACATTGCCAAATTGTAGTTAATATTTTGCAAGATGTATTTCTGGGTTTAAAGTTAGCTTTTCTTAAAAATATTTGCTTGAAAAAATGGGTTGATAAGTGTAAACCATATATGCCAGTGAAGGAGGTTAGCTGCCCTCCAAAACAAATGCAGTCTGCGGCTTGTCCTTGGCAAAAGTCAAGTGTTAAATGCTTAGGAAAAACATATAGATAGCTCTGAAACTTTCTCAGATCCTAGAGAGAGTCCATAACGATCCTACTCCTAATAATACAAGGCCATTCCCCATAGTGTGTTCTTCTATCCGTTAGGACCAAAAGATCTCAGAGACTATAAGAGGCAGGCTACTCCTTGTCTTTGGCAAAAGTCAAGTATTAGATGATTTAAAATATATGAAAAACACATAGATAGCTGCCGGATCCTTGAGATTCCTTTACGATCGTACCCTTAATAGTACAAGGCCATTGCCTAGTGTGTGTTAGTCACCTAGTCACCTAGGCCCCACCCCCTTCGCAAGTGCGATTCCGTCCGCGGTTGGCCAATTGGACAATCGGCAGATACGACCTGGTGCAGAGGGAGAGCGGGAGAGGCGAGCGCCAAAGTGAAATCATTCGCGCGAAAATAGCGACAATTACTTAATGCATTTAATAAATTCAAGCCGGCAACTATTGGCAATAAATTATAAGCGCCGCGGCCGATAAAGCCCTGGATCGGCGGAGGGATCGATCGATCGATCGGGCGGGCGAGCGAGCAAGCGATCCATCGATCTATCGCTCGTATATGTCCGCAGTTGTAATTGCTAATTATAACCGAGGGCCGCGAATCGCAGATCGGAACTGCCTGTCGCGGATTGGCCAGCCGGGCTTGGGTTATCGCCCGCCAATCGCCGGGACTGATTGATGGGAGCACCAAGGGCTAACAACCACCGGGAGAGAGGGAGGTGGCGACTCCCCGGACTCCCGATTAGATTGCGCATTAAGTCATGCTCTATAACGGTGTCCATGTCCACTTGAGGCACTCGCTCTGGCATTTGTTGGCATTTTCCGCAAGGAGATCTGTGTATTTCCATGGCATTTGGTGTTTGGTATTTGCTTCTTGATGGTAAATCAGCGTCAGGTCTAGATTAAGTCACGATTTTTAGCTGCGCAGTTAATATTTTTCGTATAGATAAACTTCCTGTTAGCAAACATGGCTTTTTCTAAGGGTTTACTTCATTTTAAACTCCATTAAATGTGAATTATTATTAAAATTAAAGAGATGAGACTGTATTCACTGTTTTAATCAAAAGCAACTTCGGGTTTTGCACTTTCAGGCGCATGCTGTGCGTTTAGCAGGCTCCGTTAGAGAGTTAACCTTCGGTTAATAATCTAAACTTCATCAGATCATTAAAAATAATGAAGATGGAACACTAACCACTGATTTAACCCAAAGCAACTCTGTGTTTGGCGCTTAACAGCACATTTTGTGCGGCTAACAGGCTCTGTTAGAGAGTTAACCTCCGGTTAATAATCTAATCTCGATTAAATCATGCAAATAGTGAGGATAAGACAATTTGCACTGATTCCATTAAAGTAAGGTCTGCGCTTAACAGCACAAATTGTGCGCCTAACAGGCTGTATTAAAGAGTTAACCTCCGGTTAATTATCTAAACTTAATTAGATCATACAAAATGATAAAAATTAGACAGATTAGACACTTTCCACTGTTTACATTAAAAGCAACCCTATGCTTGGCGCTTAACAGCACATTTTATAAGCCTAACAGGCTCTGTAAAAGTGCTAACCCTCGGTTACCTACGGTTAATAAGCTGTAGATGGAGAAAACTTCTTAACCGTCTTCGGTTGAGCTTTAAAAACGAATAGAAATGGCAAAACCTTAACCCCATATTTATTCAAAATCCCAAATTTTCAACGGAGCTAAGCTGATTAGAGCCTTTTGGCCAAGTTTGTAGTGGTTTGTCCGCTTGTTTGCCAACCGAGCAGCACATTGGAATTGCTAAAAAGACACACACACACACACACACAGTGTCACAGTCACAATAATTTATATGCAAATCAAATATATATTTTGTGATTAAACCGTTTTGCTTTTTTCATTAACACCCTGGCACCACCTTAACCCCTGCTGTGCTGCCAACTTGTCAACCGAAACCAAAACCAAACCAGCGATTGTCTTGGCTTCTTCGGGCTTCAAAAGATGTGCGTGAGTCACTCTTAATTACTTGTCACGACTCACGACGTGAAGTCCTAAAAGAGTACAACAAAGTCGGGTTAAAAGTACGTTACGTATACGCCATGGAGGCCCTTGCATAGGTAATTGAAATTCTATATATTCTGCGCTTAGCTATTTCTAAATGTTTTTGTATCTGTAACCATAAACGAAAGACATAAAAAAACAAGGCTGTAAAAGGTAGTTAGTTAAATGATTGTATAACTTATTGAAGGGTCTTACCTGGATTCCAGGAGTAATAATCTTTGTAGTTCCTGACAAGTTCATCTTCATTGTTATTTAATAAAATAAATTAGATTCACAGAACAAAGGGTGGAAAGGAAAGTTGGATTTAATGAATGCTCTCCATATATAGCCCGGATGACAGTTGGCACAGTTTGATCGAAATGCCTTTTTGGTATGCAAATTTCTGGTTTTATTTCAGTTTTTGGAGAAAATAAATATATTCGAATTTAATGAACTTGAAGTGATGGTTAATTTGATGTTATTTTATACGAAAATATAAGAAATTCGATAAATATATAAAAAATAAAAAAGACATTTATATTTAATCGATAACATCGATTTATAATACCAAATCGATACATTTTGATAACATTTTAAGATAATAACTTTAAATAAAAAGAAATAGCATAATAGTGACTTGTTTTAGGTGCAAATATAAGCTTTTCGATAAATATATAATATATTTAAGCAAATTCGTATTATATTTTGTTGATAACATTAATATATATAATATCTTATCGATAATTTTCGATATAAATTATCGATAAAATAATATATTAAAGAAATAACCCAATAAGAGATACTTTTTAGTATAATATTATATCAAAAACAAATCCATTACCCCAAAAAGTAAATTTATTCTTAATCAGCGTCGCCAGCCGAGTCGATTTAGCAATGTCAAGCTCGGAAGAACCCTAAGAAAGCAGCGATCGTGAGTGAAAAATGGCGATGCTCGCATCGCTAGCTGTCTCACCGACTAACTGACTAATTGGCCAACTGACTAACCGACTATTTGGCCAACTGGCGGCTTGGGCCTGGCCAAAAAGCCGCTCAGACGCTGCGGCGGGCAGCTCTGCTTTTTATTAAGCTCATTTGCATGTGAATGGCAGTGCGCTGGACGCTGGTTTTATGTTACTCCACAGGAACACGGGAGGGCGGGGGCCCATTCGAGGCTTTGAATTTCTAATAAGCCAAGTTATTTGCGCATGACTCAACGACGACGACGACGGCGGTGCGTCGTCGATAATATTCATGATACTCAGAGCTAGCACTTCGGAACGGATCGGATCGGAGGGAAGAGATCGGTGGGATCGGCTCTGGGGGGGCTCTGTGGGGCTCTGTGGGGCTCTGGGCTCCGGCTAGTTGGGTTAGTTGGGCAAATATTTATAGAAGCGCTCGCCAAGTCGAATTAAATTTACATTTGCGACCGCTCGTAGCTGCAAGCCCAGGCCAAGACGCCTATTTTTAGCCGCTGAGTCTCGGGCATCGGGTCTCGGGTCTCGGGTCTAGGGTCTCGGGTCCCGGGTCTCGGCTCTCCAGCCAATCAGTCTGCAGTCCAGCAGCGATGAGTCGTCCACAGCCCGAGCACGAATCCCCATATCCGAACCGTTGAACAGTTGACTAATTATATATCTCTGGCACAATTTGTCATATCGGCCTTGAAGGTCGTCGCGAAAATTTGCTCCTAATTCCATCGAATGATAGGCGCGGGGTGAAAGGTGAATCTGTTAGTTCTAAAAATAAGCAGTACAGAAATCTTATATTTTGTTGCATTATACATATATACCCATTAATTCTTGATATTATATTAGATATTAGTAAGTAATTTTTCTATATAGTAAAAGGATAAACCTCTTATTCCTTATATTTCTGTGTAATAATTTCCTAATTACCTGAAAAGTGCAAATATTTGCACTTTCACAGGGCAGGTATTATATATTTGTAACGCAGTGAAGTAGCCTTCTTTTTTAATAAATAACAAATTATCTGCAAGGGTATATCAACTTTAGCTCCGCCCAAAGTTAGCTTTTCTTAATTGTTTATTTATTAATTAATTTTTTTTTTTTTACTTTGGAAGGGTTTATTTTGGAAAACTATCGTAGATAATCTGCGCAATTTTTATTGTTACTATTTTACCCTATACAAGAGTTTTATAACCCATAATGTACAATCGCTTAATATTTGTAAAAAAAGGAATATGGAATGCTGCTTCAAACAAGTAGCTTTGGTTTTTAGTGTCAAATTACAAACGACGCTTCAATGAAGATTTGTTTCTACAACCATAACAATTTTACCTATTCTACAAAACAGTCGTTTCATTCCTAAAAAATGATTTGGCTTTTTCTGAAATTTTTTTTTTGGAAATTTTAAAAATATAAAAAGTTTCCGTACAAAAGTTTTGTGTTAACCGCGATGAGCTGTCTTAATGGAACGTTTTCAAAGGACTCTAGCAGAGGCTGAAGCAGCAGTCGCGACACGAGGTAATTTAGTTTGTGCAAGGACTCTACTTACTAAGACGCGGAACGCCATACGATTTCTTTGCACACGCATTTTCCGTGTAGGACATAGTGCAAGGTCCTAGCAAAGAGAGAGCGGGCTCTATAGCCGCGCGCTCTGGCAATACAAATGTATGTTTTACGCTCTCAACGGAGAGAATGCGGTTTTTTTTCAGAAAATGAAAAGTAGCTTGCATACGCCAAATCAAATGTATGGTCGTTCCTCATCTTAGTAATTCTAGCGTCTTTGGTTTGTGGCACCTCCTTGTTATGAGCTCAACCACCTCTCCTTGCCTATGTCAATCCGCAGCTCAACATTGGGACACGGCGAAATGGTGCCTTACCAGCTGCTGCGAGTTAGGCTGGTCTTTGTAGCCGTCGATCGCTTGCGTGACATTTATAAACTACTCGGAGCTCCCGTGCCGGGTCTGTGATCAGCATTCAAGCTCCTGGAAGACCAGAATCCTTCCTTAGACGCGGCGAAATAGTGCGTTACCAGCCAGCAAGTTCTACAGTCCTGCAATTGGGAACAAGTCTCTGTTCTGCAACGAGATCTGTTCCTCGTTGCCGGAGATCTGTTCCTCGTTGCTGGGCTGTAGAGCGTGCTGGCTAGTAACGCACCATTTTGCCGTGTACAAGGAAGGATTTTGATTTTCCAGGATCTTAAATGCTGAGCATAGACCCGACCCTTGTGGCCAGAGTAGTTTATAAATGAAACTCAAGTTATCGGCGGATGCATGGGAAGGCCTTGCATCAGCCAGTCTCTGGTATTGGTGACACCGCGTCGCCCAGGAGCCCCAACGAAGCACTCTCGCAAGGATGGACACAAGGATTTTGTCCTCCTCCGGTTCCAGAAATAGTCCAGCACGCAAGCGTAATCGCTGCATTCACCCGAAGCTCCTCTCTCGATAACCACCCCAAATGGACGATCCTCGGGCCTTGCTGCCGAGTACAAAGGGTGAACGGGGTCAACGGGACAGCACGGTTCACTGATGTTTTCCTGGTCGTCTGGATCGTCGCCACTGCTGAGGCTGGTACAGGCATACGCGATGCTGTTTGGTGATGCTGCTCTGGAACTTCGTTTGTCCTGAAGAACCGCTGCAAGTGGAGCTGCCATCACCACCGTCCGCATAGCCACTGCTGTAGCACCCTTTCCGGGCCAGATCCATGTCCCTGGCGATCGACTTGTGGGAGTCGCACTATACAGTCCACAAATTACACCCTGCACACCCAACATTCTCCCTTTATATGTCGAAATCTTGACATTTCTCTGATGCCCTACGAAGCAGCTGGATGATCTGGAAGTGTTCCTGCCCTGAAATTTAATGTTGAGTGGAATGCAATGGGATCTTAAGGATGGTTCTTTTTAAATCAAACAACGGCTTCATCTACAATTTCGGTTAGTGGGAACACAAGTCAAGTCATTTCCCTCAAACAATAATTTTACGAGCATTTTTTTACAAGCAGAAACAAATATACTAATAAAATGTACCATTTAATTTATTTAACATATTCGTATTTATTCCATGGAAAGGGTAATTTATTTAAAGTCTAGAGAGAGAACTTAATCTAAAACTGAATTTTCTTGGACAAAATTATGGCAAACGAGTAAGAAAAGCTAACTTCGGGCGGAGCCGAAGTTTATATACCCTTGCAGATAATTTGTTACTT
>JAEIIU010048221.1:0-10877 GCA_018874675.1 Drosophila baimaii | reverse complement strand
GACAAAAAAGTGAAGAAAAAGTGTAGTAAAAACGCAATTTCATTTTTCAAACGCCGCCATTTTGTTATTTCTTATTTAATTTCTATAAACGTAGTCTATTCCATGAGCGCATTCATATTAAACAAGAAAGTGTATAAATGTTCCGTTTCAGACGATTTTTACGACCTGTAGAATGGTCGCCAGCGGGGTTCCTTTTTTTGTACAGTGTCCTAGGTCGTCCTGTGTCCTGCTTACGGAAATGCGTCAACATTTTTTTTTTTTTTTTTTACAAAATTATCTTCAAAGTTTTAGGAATATAACTGAAAAGTTTGAACTACCTACGAATTTTTCTTTGCCCAAAAAAAAATTTCTAAAAATGGTCTATTTTTTGACCCAACTAACCAGAATGGACCCTTAAGTAAGAAGTCTTTGGGTTAAGTTAGTCAGTTAAATTCTTATTTATTTACCTATTATTCTTGGGCTGAAATCTTAAATGTAAAATTTAAAAATAAACTGCCAGGCCATTTCCCCGCTCGATGCATTTATCGCTTGCAATTTTCCCAGCTCATTTGCAATTGTATTGAAGTTTGTTTCGTCGCTGCGCTGCACTGCGATTACGGGGGGAAAAACACCTTCCATCGTCATGGGAAATGGTGGGAAAATTCTTGGTCCTCAGCCAGCTCAGTTCCAGTGCCACGCCCACGGCCACGCCCGCCGATACAGTTACAGTTGCAGCAGTTACTTTGAGTTTTCCACGCGGCAAACGCATTAAAATGCAGTTGCTGTGCAGCAGCCACGCCTTTCACGCTTTTCCCGCATTTCCCACGCGCTTCCTGCTCCTCCTGCTTTTCCGCCCACCTGTCAGTCGCCGCCTGTCTGTCAGTGTTTTTTCCCGCTCGCTCTAACACTCTCCTCTGGCAGGCATTCATCAGCGTTATCCTGTCTCGTTATCCTGGCGCCCTACAATAGCCTGGCACTTTGCATTTCTTTGCCACTTTTGCGCGCGGGAATTAACATTAGTTGAACCGAACACCTGAAAGGCAGCCACGTAATTGATTTGCCTTTGTTTTTTGCCTTCTTCCTTGCAGGAGGAGCACCACCCTCCACCCTCCTCCGCAGATCCTGTCGCTGTGGCAGCTGTTGAGCCAGGTGAGTCCCCGGAATAATGCTAATATTTGGTATTAGGAGAAAACAAAAGAGCAGCAAAGGCACCAAAATAAATAAATCTACAAAGGGGTAGCCAGGCCTAAATTAATAATTAAATATGTCTTAAGAAATATCTTAGTTGAAGCTGAAGGATCTGCCTTAATTTGTGCAAAACTCGCACTGTTATTAATATTATTATTATTAATTTATCAGCAAATTTAATGAACTTGTTGCCTTGTTGCCTTGAATTTTATGAATATTCATCCCCCCCAAATACGGTTGATTTTTCCCATCGATTTTAATCCAAAACCCAAGGAAGAGCCCCGCCGATGGGGAGAACCTCTCAGCTTAATGGCACCAACATTAGTAGTCTGGTCCTGCTGGTTTGCTGCTGGTTTTTCCGCTGATTTTTTTGCTCCCGTGATCCACTCCTTTTTGGCTTTGGTTTGGGGTCCTTGTTTCTTCTGCTTTTTTTTGCCGCCGCCGGCCCTGGCCTTTGACTTTGGCTTTGGCTTAATGTCGCTGTCGTTAAATGCGCCAAAGCGGGCGAAAAGAAATTGCCACTAAATGTTATTGAAATCGAATACGTTGCCAGCTCGCAGCTCGCAGCTCCTGGAGCTCCTGGAGCTCCTCTCTGGTCCTTGTCACTTGCCATTGCGGTGGCTTTTAATATCCTTAATGTCGCTGTGTTGGCACAAGGAACGCGAACACAAGAGACTGTGTGTTCATCATCATCATCGGCGGCGGCTATCCCGGAGCTGTTCAGCCAAGCAGCGTGCAATGTTTATCCTTTTTAATCAGAAATTGAAGCGCAGCTCTTTTTGCAGTCATCGAAGGCAGAGATACAGAGATACAGAGATACAGATACAGATAGGGCAGAAGATCCCAGTGGACACCACCGCATATGTACGTGTCCTTTTCGCGCATTGTTCCTGGTTTTTTGCCCGCAACTAATTCCTAATTACAATTTCAATTAAATATTTATTTTAATTAAAAAGCCAACTTCAAATACACATCTCATTCACATCGGTTTGCTGCTTGGCAGTCACTGTCTGCACTGAGAGAAATTCGGGAAATTATCTACAAGAGGTATACAATATTTTATGCCAAAGAAACCCCTTTGCTTTTAATTCTTTATTTATTTTTCTTGAATTCTTGTCTTAATTTCCTTTTTGCATATGTTGTTCCCCATTTAAATTGACCTTCTTTTGTGGCTGTGTAGTGCCCCGAGTGAGGCAGTCATGCGATTCTGGTGGTTGCCCCCTCCCGAAACCCCTCCACCCCCCCGAAACCCCTCGCCTCACAGACCGACCTGCTTCATTAAATTTCATGAATCGCCCGCAGCGTTTCAGCCATATCCTGTGCATGTTGTTGATGGCTCTGCCCGCAAAATGCCGTGGGGCTTCCAAGAAAGAACCCCCTTGCATCAGGGGAGAGGGATCACTGTGGCATATATCTCATCCACCATTGTTGTCTGCCCCCAACATAACTCTGCTCCTCCTCTTCGCTGGCAGGAGGCAAAGCCAAAGCCATACACGTACCCGGTACCGAACCCGAACCCGTATCCGTATCTTGACCAACCCCCCGCAACAAAAACTCAGAACAAAAAAAAAAAACCAAAGCGAACCCCATGAACTGTTGTTTCAGCGAAAGCCACAAAAACTGTTGGCGCTTTTATTTATTTGCTATTGATTTCCACTGTCCCAGGACGCAATTTGTTTGCAATAAACTTCATAACAATAATTCATGTCCGCACAAATAAATAATTCATGTGCCCAGTGCCAGCTCCCGGCTCCCGGCTTTCAGCGAAAGCGAAACTGAGACCACAGTCCGGCAGCCACAACCACATTCCGCAGCCAAGATTTTCGGCCAGCCTTGATAGATAATTTTCGGCCCTCACCGCCCCACATCCCCTTGATCCCTAATTGTGAGCCAAGTTCCCAAGGACACCCCCCTCAGGCAGGGCCATAAAAGCGAGTTAATAAATCCAAGCGGCAGGGCACTCTCTCGTCGCAATGATAATAAAAAGTCGGCGTTAAATTAAAAGGTGTCTCAACGCATCTGCCAGGACACGAGGCGGTCGGTGGTCGGCGGTCAGTGGAGCATGTAAGCGAGTCCTGTGATTCAATACATTCGATCAGGACACGCTATTAGGGGCAAGGACGATGGAAATGAATGATGATCCAATGAATGATTCAGTGGGCAAAAGTGAGTAAAAGCTTGAGACCAAGAAGTGATAGAGTTACAGTGGATGTGTGAATGGAATTTAGGAAAAACCCCAAAAGCAATTAATTAAAGGGAAACTCCCTAAGGAGTTTGCTTAACATTTTGTTTTAATTCTTTTGTTTTTTTTTTTTTTTAGCTTACATATTCAGTAACTTTTGTTAACTGTCAGGTGCCACTGTGCCATTAGAGTGCCTGAGTGCTCGCCTGTATATGGGCTAGCGTCAAGTAATCAACGGAAAGGCGAAACGCGAAATGCGAAATGCGAAAAGCGAAATGCGAAAAGCGAAAAGCGAGCACTTGTCCTGGCAAACGCATCCCACATCCGCATTTACATTCGCATTCCGCTGGCAAATTCGCATGGATATGGATTACCAATTAGCATTTCCATTGGCCAGGGCCATTTGCCATTGGCTCGTTTTGTGTGCGGATTGCGGTGGCGTTGCGCAGGCAGAGCGACGGCGGCGCCAAATTGAATTTCCCATTATCGTTTAAATGAAAATTCATGCAGTGACAGTGCTGAGTGGCAGAGACAATTGCAGTGCTTTTTACTTTCGCTTGGCTGATTAAATGCAGCGCCCACGTGGCGTATGAGCAATGTCAGGGAGAGAGCAAGAGAGCGAGCATTACTCATACGACGCGTGCGACGAAGCTTTGATTTCCCGCCATAAAACACAAAGCGTGGAGAGTGTGTGTGTGTGTGTGCGGGGTCAGTGGGAATTGCGAATGAACGAGCTCCGGGTCCGGGTCCGGGTCCGGGTCCGAAGTCCGGCAAATATAATAAAAATCAAGGGAAAATAAAATATTTACACATGCTGGCAAATACACACAAATAAACACAAATAAAATATGGCCGAGCCGAGGCAAAAGGCGAGGCAATTGAGAAAATGAATTTACTGTGTACGAAATGGTTAAGTAAAAGTCTGTGTATCGAGGCCGAGAGCATCGGAACAGTGGTTTCATTTGTAATGGAAAATTCCCTCATTTAAGGTCCTCTTAATTTACCTTACCCTACCTTAACCATGGGCGGCTAAAAAAACATATATTTCCCTTGAGAAATATATGTATGTATATGTATATATTATATATATCTCACGAAATCAAATAGTTGGCACCACGAATGGGGAACAAGGATGCTGCTGCTGCTGCTTTCGGCCTGGCCTGATGTTTGACTGTTTGCCCAAGCTCTGGACGTTCCGACTGACGAGAGCTGATTGAGGAAATGCGCATCAGGCGCACTGAGCCACTGCCAATAAACTATGTGGACAGCAGCCCGGCTTCTTCACCAGATTTCAGGATATATACACATGCTATATATATAAAATATATATATATATACAGAGTCCTCGTGTGTGCATTGATCTCAACAGAGAGAGAGAGAGAGAGAGGGAGAGCGAGAGAAATCCTATA
The DNA here is from genome assembly GCA_018874675.1 of Drosophila baimaii. Taxonomy (NCBI): domain Eukaryota; kingdom Metazoa; phylum Arthropoda; class Insecta; order Diptera; family Drosophilidae; genus Drosophila; species Drosophila baimaii. The sequence continues at coordinate 6,119 of JAEIIU010048221.1, read as the reverse complement.
AATATGCCATTTGAAAGATAATGCAGCAATAACAAAGTGGCGACACGAGGCGGGCATGGGGGGAGTGGGTTGGGGGGGAAAGTCGAGGAAAAGCCGAAGCCAACTGCAGGATGGAGAAAAGATAAATAGGCAGCAGTGGGCAAACAAGATGAGCAAACAAACGGAGCTGCGCCCCAGCTAGTAGCGGTTGGAAAATGGGGTGAAAATTGGGCTGCACTTAAGGGTTAAATATTAGAAGTTATTTTTGATTTTTAAATAATTATTTTTTCATTAAATATATGTTAAGAGAGCCCAGAAACTACAACACAAATGAATCCTAATTTTATTCAGCTTTTGCTGAGGGAAACAATACTCACCAAACAGCCTGTCTTATAGCCAATTACAAGTAATTTCTCCCAGTGTAGGGGCTGCATTTGCTGGCTTTCGAGTCAAATGGGTAAACAAGCTAGTACACACAGCACACACACAGCACACACAGCACACACACACACAGCACACACTCACAAGGGTGCCAAAGGCGGCAAAACGCATTTGGAAAACGCAATGAGAGACAGCCAGCAGGAGCTGCAAGGAGCAGAAGGACACTCGGCAGCACACACACACAGTCAGACATCCAGCAGTCGCATAAAAATGCCAACTGTCCGCTTGTGTGACTGAGCCTGTCAGCAGGATGCCAGGACACGGGAACACGGGGACGCACGCCGAGCCTCAATCTGCGAGAAGCCTGAGACACACAGAAAAATAGATAGATTTCGAAGCTGGCCAAAGGCTCCGGCGGGGATTTGGCACACACACAAAACATACTGTAAAAGGAAAAAATTAGAAAGCCAACAAGCACTGAGAGAAATGAGAGAGGGTGGGGCAACGGGGATTTTTAAAGTATTTTTTTAACAATAAAAACTTAGGGTTTACCTTTAACAACGAGGAAGTACTTACTACTAAAGCTATTTTTTATTTATTTTCCTTGACCTCAAATCACTAACCTTAAATGTTTTCTGGCACATTTATAAATATTATTTTATACCTATATTATAGAATATATTATTTTATATTATTATATATTATTATATACTATTATATATTATTTTATATTATTATATATATTATATTATAATATATATTCTATTATTTATCCATCATTTTCTTGCCCTGCACAAATAGCAAATAGTTGGCCCGCTTGGAGAACTGGTAACGTGTTTTATGGCCTTTATAGGTAGTGAAGGCATAGCAGGAGCAGCAGAAACAGGAGCAGGAGCAGGAGCCTGGGTGGTCTGTGTGTGGGTGGCGACCAGGGCAATATTGAGGATTTTTATTTCGTTGGCTGGCTGTTTGCTAGATTAAATTTAGTACATTTGGAATTGAATAACTAAAGCTCCCGGAGGATCATCTTCATTTTGTATTTATCCAGAATGAATGGTAAACGACAGTTGGAATAACACACACACACACTGAGAGACTCTAGGTTGCGGGGATTGATGAGGGGGGGGCAAGGCAGCAGGCAGGGCAAAATATTGCAGAATTACGGCGGTAGGGCAGGACGAAGGGGCAGGGGCAGAGGCAGGACATGCACATACAGACACACATACGAAAACAATCAGTAATGTAATAGAGACGACGACGTAGACGAGGACCAGGACCAGGACAAGGATGAGTACGAGGACAACAACGCCTGCAAATGCCGGGGCACGGACTCCGGACAAGGACGAAGGACGAAACGAAGCCATTACAGTTGCCAGCGGCATTTTGCAGGAAACAGCTTGACAAGCCGTTGAAATTTATATTGAAAGATGTTTCGTAGCCAGCTCTCGCTCTCGCTCTCTCTCTCTCCCGCTCTCGGCAGGATTAAGTAACTGTCCCAGCTCCCCCCCCTCCACGCTGGCATGTCCTTATTTTTAGTTTTGGTCTCCTTGTTTTTGGGTCCTTTTGCGGTGCATAATTCATCTAGAAATGAAATCATTGCATATGCATGGCCCCTTTTCCTTAAACTCTAACGAATCAATACTAAAAACGATAATATCAGGGGGAAGGGAAAATATATAAAAAATATAAATACATAGGACCTGTGATATCTATGCCAGGATAAGGGATAAAATATGCAAGATAGTTGTAACACATTCCATGAATACCAAAGCGCAGGTCAGCTGCATTTTCTAGATCAAAAAAGGGGGATTAAGTATCCTTCTGAAATTTCAAAATAACTACTTTCCTTGGCTTCATTTTTTATTTATTTATTGGAAATATAAAGCAAGTTATTTTAAATTAAAAAAATTATCTAAATATATATCACATTCTCTGTCAGGGAAAAACCATATACATAAATGCTGCTTTTCCCGCCCGATTTTTCCAGCGATAAGCCAGACTTACGGATGTTAATCAAGAGCATAAAAAAAAACGTGCTCCCTTTCTTTGGCCAAAAATGTTGAATTAGCACAAAAAAAGAAGGAAAAAACAAGAGCTCTGATAAGGAATATGCAAAAAGCCAACAAAATGGCAGTCATTTTGCCCAAGGAAAGGGGTAATATACACTAAAAAAAAAAATATACATACATACATATATTTATAAAGGAAGAGAATGCAAGAAAAGGAGGAGGAGAATCGCTTCCTTTTTTGGTGGCATGGCAGGCAGGTATATGAATAAACATAAAAGCGTTTTTCGGTAGGCCTTTTTATCGCGTAAACGCATCAAAAAATTCAATTGTATTTAATACACGCACCCACACACACACTCTGGCACACACTCTCGCACACACACACAATCGATTGACGAGAAGCACACAAAAGAAGCAACAGAATGTGTGTGATTGGGCCATAAAAGCGAATATTACGCATACGCCCCATCATCCGGCCAAGGGATCCGGAGTCGCACCNCCCAGTTAAGCCAAGCCAAAAAGCCAATTTGATTAACAAAAAAAAGAAAACCGCCAGCGATTGTGTAGCCAATAACCATGACGATGATGATGATGATGATGATGCCGAGAAGCTCAACATCTCACAATCTGTGCCCCAAATTGCATCCTTTTTTCGCAGCAGAGGAAGTCACCTCTCTCTCTCAGGGTTGTTGCGAAATTGCATTTGAATATAAATCAAAAATATCTGTCTCCCCAAGAGCCAAGAGTCTCAATTAATACAGGAAAAATACTGGCAGAAAGGCACTCTCCAACCATTCACAGAGCCAGTCAAAATATTATATTTTATTGCATGTTGAAGCTTGAAGCGAAGAGAAAGTATTTAAATGCATTTAACCTGTGTCCTCCCAGCGCTGACCTCGACTGTCCTGACTTAGTCCTGAAATATGCGTATTTCCTTTTCAATTTCCCCACTGCATTTTGCATTTATATATATGTATTTTTGCTCTCTGGCTATTTTGGGCGACAATACGTCTCGGTAAGCATATTTCATTCAACGAATTAGGCAGAGGCTTTCTTTCTGGGGTTTTTGTGTGTTGTGTGGATTGCGGATTGCGGATTGCGGATTGTGATTGGAATTGAGATTGAGATTGAGATGGAGTGTGTGTGTGTGTGTGAGTGTGGCATCTTCAACTTTTGGTCTTATATTTCTATGCTTGGGCCTGGCCCCGTTTCCGCTTCCGCTTCCGCTGCCGTTTCCGCTTCGCTGGCTCGCCGTACACGTGTTAAGTGTTCCCCCAAAAAAAAACTTTGGGCTCACCTGGCGCGGAAAGTTGCCTCCTCGGTGGTGGTTGCCTTTATTTTTTTTTTTTGTTGGCCGGTCAAGCGACCTACGTTAAGTGTCAAACACATTTTACTTGGCAATTTCTTGGGTCGTTCGCTGTGGCTTTGCCCCACACCCCACACCTCACACACAGGCACACACCCACCTAGCCACCTTTTCCCCAGAGGCGGCTAATGCTCTTGTGTCTCATGTCGTAGGCGTTGCCAACTCTAATGAAATGATTCATTTCCGGTTTCCGCTCTGCCTGTGCAGAGTGTGTGTTCACACTTGACACTTTCTTTCCGCTCTGGTTTCTCATGTGTGTGCTAGTGTACGTGTCCTTGGCGCCTCGTCCTTTATCCACGCTCCTTGCTTCGTTGACTCTCACGTTGGCCACGTTGATAAATTTGTGTAAATTCGTTTTAGCCAATTTCCACACACACACACACACACACAAATGCGAGAGCTAATGTCCTTTGGGAGTTGGAAATTCGGTAGCTCTTTCCGCATTCTCACCTTTTTTTTTTTGTCCTGCGGTTTGCCTATCACGTGTTTTATTCACCACAAAAAAAAAGAGAAAAGAGAAAAGAAAAAGAAAGACAAACGATTGGGAATAAATTTGCAGCAGCGAAATGGCCATGTAAATATTTTATTGGCCACTGTTTAGGCCAATGGTTAATGCAATTAACTGCTTAAGTTTGCCCTGATTCGTATAAATAAATTATTTGGCAGATAGTTACACACTATTTAAGGTTACTAAATAATGGAAAACGAGTTGATTATTTTATATATTCAACTTTGTATATTTTTACTACCTTTTAAACTTGTTATTGTTTACCTTTTTAATATATTTTATTTAGTTTATTTTTATTACCTTTTAACTTGGTGTTGTTTACTTTTTTTAATATGTTTTATTTAGTTTAATGGCTTGCTGTTGTATATATATTTATATTGCATTTTTTCTGGCTTCCTTTTTGTTGTGGCAAAACTTGCACGTAACTTCCTGCAATCGAGAGGACATCCTTTGGGGGCTTGCCACTATTGATATCCCTGCGGTTGTCGCGAAAATGCTTTAAATTGTCTCGTGTTTAAATAATTTTTACTTTTTCCCCAGCGGGGGAGCGCCTCCCTCACTCTCTCTCCCCTAGTTTTTGTTGGGGTTTGATCTTTCTCTTTCTCTTTCTCTTTCTCTTTTTTTTATAGTTTTTCTGTTCTGCCTTTCCCCGGTCTATATAGTACATATATATATATTTTTTTGGGGGCCGCTTGGCTGCTGCTGCTGCTGCGGTTTCGTCTGCAGCCGACAGGAGGCTAGAGGCGCGCTCTCTCTTGGTCAGTGCCCACCCACTTTTGTGCCTCGGTCACATGTTTCATGCCAGTTACAGCGGATTGGCAGGGGGGTGGGCGTAGACTAGGGGGGAGGGCGCTACACAGGGCAAAAAAAGTATGGAGTTTGTTGCTTGGAGCTGGGGTAGGAGGTTACCTTTCTTACATTTTGTTGCTTGCTTCTTTTGGGGAAAAGATCTCTTGAATTAAATATATATTTTTTCCCTTACTTTTGTACCCATTTTCTTTCTGTGTACTGGCACTGCTAGCGCTCATAACTTATGCCCGAGGCCCACACCCCATGTTTCGTTACCAAAAAATGGCAAATGGCGGGCCGAAGTAGCGCATTTGTTACCACGGCCCATGTTGTCACACACACACACACACAGAGAAAGAGAGTGGCCAGAGGGTTGAGCCACAGCTTCCCCCTACCCTTCCCCCACCCCTCCCCCTCTCGCTTTGCTGCAACATCCTGGGGCGTCAGTTTTGAAACATTTACTTTATGTTGTTCACAGGAAATTAGATTTTTTTTCTTTTGTCCCCCTCTCACTGCCACGGCTTCCTCCATTTGTTTTTTGTGGGTGGTGGTGGTGGTGGTGTGACCAGTCCAGTGTCCAGTGTGCCCAGTCCACCACTGTGTCCAGTGTTGGGCAGCGCATTTAGTTTTTATAGCCAACTTGTCAATGACAACGGCAGAGTAGTAGCTGCTGGAGCAGGAACCATGTCCTTGCGGACAGGAAACAAGCTCATTGCGGAAACAGCTTTTTAGCCATAACAAGCCGCACACCAGCACACACACTAACACATACACTATGTAGAGCTGCCAACTTGTTTGCCATGCTAATTTATTTATAGACGGAATTGGCGCAGGACCTAGAGTGTGTGTGTGTGGGTAAGCTCCTTGTTTTTGGCTTCTTTTTTTTCCCCGCCTCACTCTCTTTCTCTCTTTTCTCTCGAATTTTTTTCGTATTCCGGTTTTCGTGTAAATTTCCGCCACAGACGACAAATTGCATACGTGCCACGCCCACCTGGTCTTCCATCTTTTTCCTTTTTTTCTTTTTTTTTTTTTTTGCAGCGTCTTTAATTCGATTTCGAGCTGTGCAAACAAATCATTTAATGCCCGC
>JAEIIU010048218.1:0-13015 GCA_018874675.1 Drosophila baimaii | reverse complement strand
ACCCGGTTTTCGATAGAATAGCTCAAAATCATTTTTTTGATTTATGGCCTATGGCAGCGACCACTGTGCATCGTAAACTAAACAAAAAAAAGAAAAAACGAAAACTAAAACTAAACAACTAAAAGAAAAAGAAGAAAAACACCGTGTGCGAGAGCGAGTGTGTGGAGCGTGAGAAGAAACTTTTGGTGCACGTAAATCTCGCTCGTCAATCAATTAAAATTAAAATATTTTTTGCCTGCCGCTAGCGCAGCGTTGTCTACATATTCGAATTGACTTTTGATGATGTATCACGATTTATTGTTACCAAAAATGGTCGTCAAAGCGCGTGGAAAAGTGGATCAGGTAGGCAATGGCGACGTCTAACGGTGCGGGTTACCTGGCCAAAAAAAAAATGGGGGGGGTTCAGACAAACTCCCACAGCTTTTGATCTCCTCCACAGTTGTGGTTCCCTATGACGAATGTACTCCTTTCGCTGAAGAAACTTGTTGGGATTAACATTGGTTGTACTTTGTTTTTATAGTCTATTATTTAATCCAGTGTTATTCAAAAGTAATCAAGTGATTTATTATTATCAGTAGGCTTAATTTATCCTACGAAAAATATAAGATCTTTGACTTAAGTAAATACTTATTAAATTATAGGCATCTTTAGAGGAATAACAATCATTTGTTGATGGTAAATAGGTTAATAGGTTATTACTTCTTTGCAAGAAATTAGAGTAATAAAAGAGTAAATAAAATGGGTAATTTACCAAAAATTGCTTTTATTGTTGCATTATTTTTTAAATTTACTAAAAACAAAGCAAATATTAGTCCTTTTAATAAATGAATAATTTTCTTTATTAATTTGATTTGATTGCTAAACTTGTCACTTTTCTCATATTATGCAACGATATAATAATGGTGTTATATTAGTTATTTATTTGTAATTTTCCTTATTAATTTATTTAATTAAGTTTTATTTTAAATTCGAATAATTATAACTACTTCCAGTTATCTTTCCAAGTTTCTACAATATTTAAACATTCTTTCTTTGATCGATAGTCTATCAGAATATATCGTTTTAGTTATCGAATTAGTCCTGTAATTTTCCAAGCGGCAAACGTGAGCGATGCAACCGCTTAGATTAGGAACAAAGCCGCTTGCTGGAAATGGAAATGAAAATGACAACGCTGGAAGCTGTCAGCTGTTGTTGTAGCCTGTGTTAATTGCCTCCCTTTCCCTCACCCTCAAACACACACATACACACACACACACACCCTCCCCCCAAAGCCCTAGTTATTATTAACCATTCAGCCAATGAAATCGCTGGCGCCAAACACCTACACTTCCAAAAGCTTGTCAGCTTGTCAGCGTGTGCGCCTGTGTGTGCGCTGCATGTTAATTAACAGCAAACACACAGCACACACCTCCACAAAATAACAGAAAAAAGCGCCGAGAGCACAGACACACACACACACACTCACAAGCACACACCTGGGTGGGGGCACACACACTCACTCCGTCACGTTGGCCACCCAATAATATAAGCGCCAACTTGTCATTTTAGCCTAGCTCCACCTTAACTAAACAAACAAACAAAGTGGTGCAAACACACACACACACACAGAGACACATGCGTGGCCGCCTTGCGGTGGTGGTGAATTTTGGGGGCGCGCGCGCAAAGCTCACCACGGCCCCAACCAAGTTGGCGGTTTGGAATTTTCACAGCTCAGTGCAAGTTTGCTGCGCGCCACGTTCAAACGTGCTTCGGCTGCTGCTCGCTCGCTGCATTGCTTTGTGTTTCGTTGCCATTTCGTTCGCCCTTCGTTCCATTTCCGTTCCGTTTCGTTTCGTTCCGATAACGTTCGCGGCTTGCGTTTCGTTTGTTGTTTGCATTGTTTGCATCTTTTTATCAGCCGGCGTTTTTTGCGCATGCGTGCTTGCCTCCTAAGCGTGCGTGCGCCGTGTGCGTGTGTGTTGGTGCGACGCGACGCTTTAAATGGCGTTTTAAGTGAAATTAAAATGACGGATGTGCCGCAATTTGCACACTCACGCCGCAGCAAGCAACGAAGGCTGCGTACCTCTACCAGCAAAGAATCAAGAGGAATAAATAAATAAATAAATAATAACACAGCGTTGTGGGGCGTAGCATGTGCCTCTCTTAGTTGATCGAATTAAGTGCGAGTTTTATAGCGCCCGCGGGACCGGGAACTGCAATTGACTGCCGTACTGGAAAAAAGTAAAAAAAAAATACACATTACAACCGGAAATGCAAGCCCCACCAACAGCTAAAGCAACAACAACAAGTGTAACACCCCCGCCCAGGAAGCGGCGGCAATAAGTGCTAATAAGTGTGCCGCAGACAATAACTACAGCGAGTATACGAGTCCCAGTCCCCCCGAGTCTATAACTAAAACCGGATGCAAGGGCCACCAGTAATTGCCAATTTTAGTCACAGTCAGTCGATCTCCCCATAAACTCGAAACTTCCCCGCCACTAAATTGGGTGACTCGAATGTATTGTATTTTTTTTTAATGAAGACCTTGTTCTGATTTACATTTTTTGGGAGTTGTAAATTCAAGTTTGTTATGTTTTCTATTTAATTTATATAGATTAGTAATGATCTGTAATTTTTAGAGTTTTATTGAATTTAACTTAATTTGTCTTTATTTTATGGCTTATCTATCATTATTTATTTGAGTTTTCGTAAACCCTTTTAATACCATATGCAAGGTTAAGCAATATCAATTTCATTCATTTTTGCAAACAATGAATATCAAGTAAATAATAATGAAAATAAAGTTAATAATAAATAAATCTAATATTTATTATTACATAGTTAAAAAGCTCTTTATTTATTCCATTTCCACTCTAATAAAAAAATAATTTCTACAAAAATGGTAATATAGGGAATTCAATTAGGGAACTCAATTTTTACACATTTAAAAAGCTCATTATTTATTCTATTTCCACTCTAATAAAAAAAGATTTCTACAAAAATGGTGATATTTTGAAATTTTATTAGGGAACTCAATTAGGGAACTCATTCACTAAATAGTTTTCTACATTTGAAATGTACTTCGTAAATGTGAAAGAAATCATTACAAAGTAGGACTGCTAAATAGGTTATTGTCCTTAGAAATGTTTATAAACAACAGCAAATGTTTACTTTAAAGATTGTATACAATTATAAATCTTTCATATTAATTTAATTATTTAGTTTCTTGCCCTGAGAAAAGCTTACAAGCTGCAGAACATTTTTTCCAAAGGATTCTATAAATATAGAAATCATCCATATTCATTTAAATAAAAACTTAAAGGCAGTTACTATGCATAAATATATTTATCTTGAATTATAGTCCGCTTTACTTATTTTGTCAAGATCCTATCCAGTTTTCTTTTTGTCCATCACTTAAGGGTTCGATTTAGGGAAGTTCGACTGTGTCTTTCGCTACATTTTCGCATCGTTCAATTGGATAAATCTCTAAAGCTCTTATTTTATGTTTTATGTTTTTTTTTTTTTTAATTTATTAGTCATGCTTAGGCGACTCATAAAATATTTGCCCAAGTAACTTCGTCACGCACCGAGCACTCGCCCAACTCCCTCGCCGGCCCCCCTTACCTTGCTGCCCTCCTTTTCGGCTGCATTCGATCCCCCCTCTCTTCTCCCTCTCTCTCTCAAAATGCGGCTGCTGCTTCTTCTGCCACGGTGGCCCCCCTCCCCCAACAAAAGGAAACAAAAGTTCAAAGCATAAGCAAGCAAAAATAACAGGAAAATAAAGAAGCAGGAAAAAGAAGGGGAGAGAAGGTAACAAGAGAGAAAAAAAAAATAAAAAAATAAAAACAAAACTCAAGGTGCGTTGCCCGCGTTTTGTCATTGATTCCGCGGCTGCGAAATAGCATGCGGCAGTTGCAGCAACAGAGACACAGGCAACAGCTGCTGCGACAAAAGCAAAAGCCAAAACCAAAAGCCAAAACCCAAGCCCAGGCTAGTTGCAGCGATTATTTCGAGCATCCAGCACCACCTCCACTTTCCTACCCTTCGCTGCCTGTCTTTTGTAACAACGTGGCCAGAACGTTGCCGGGCAATTATTATTTTGTAAGACGTTTTACAATTTAATGGTTTTCATGGTAAGTACAACGACGGCACTGCAACGACGCCAACGCCAACGCCATATGCCGCCATGTGCTCCCCTTTTTTTCTGCTTTTCTCCCGGCCACCTTTTTGTTTTTTTGTACCCTGTCAGCTGAAAGTTTGTTTTGGCGACTCCAGGGTTAAGGAAGGGGTCAAAAGGGGTTAAGAGAGGGGAGCCCATGGCTGACACCAACCTGTTGCATTTTTTTTTGTTTTATTGTCAAGGGGGCAAAATCGCTTAATTCCCTGTTTTTCTGCCTTTCTTTGCAGAATGGACTTGGATCCGACCCTCTGTCAGCAAAGGAGGTGAGTTTGGGGGTTAACAGAGATATTTTAGTGATAAGAAGGGGTTAATTAAGTGCTCATCAGAAAGAGAGAGGGAGAGGGGGAAAGCAAATTCGATAACTATATTAATTATGATAAAATAATTATAGCCAAAGTCCTGACCTACTTTTAAGTACTTACTAGCCTTTCTTTGAGCCATTCTTATGGGAAGAAAATGGGTTATATTAGGGATTACATTCGAGATATCAAGATATAGATACTATTAATATTTAATGGGAAGTTCGATTTATAAATCGATATTTTAATCGACATTTTAATATATGAGCGACAAATATATATTATCTTTTTGGCATTTCATACATAATTCCCTTTAAATATGCTCGCTAAAAAAATAATAAATAAACTAATAATATCTTACAGATTGTTATCCGATAATATCAATATTATGGATATTTTTACGTTAAATGCGATATGTAACATTTCGATATATACAATTTTACGATCTTTTCGATAGGTTACTAAGCGCGATATTTTTGTCGTTACATCCCTAGCTTATATTCTTTAGACATTTGAGACTAATATCATTATCCACTTATAAAAAGTGCTGGCATTAATTCAAGCAAAATAAATAAATAAACAAATAAATATATATTTTTCTACCTGTTGTATGCTCTATCTATTTATTATTCATGACTAGGTAAATAAATTATAAGAGTTAATTGGATCATATTGTTTTATAGTTACAACAACTAAGGATTGTCAGGGGCTTGTCAGACTGGAAATAATAATTTTTAATTGTTCCAACTATTATTTTATTATTTTGTAGTTTAATAAACAAATTTGCATTCTTTATAAATGTTAATTTAATGTATTTAAAATAATAAATCTCTGCTTGACTTTCTCATTTGTTAAACTAAAGCCAAGCTTTCAATTCTGACTGCATTGAAGTTATTTTAATGACATCGTCACTGCACCTAAGTAATTGTTATTGCCTGTAATTTGTCCTCAATATCAGTTAAACACACAACTCATTAACGGCTGTATGTTGCCTTGGCCAGAAGTGCCGCCTACAAAAAAAAGGAGGCCTTTATCAATTAAGAGCGAGAGGCGAGTGAAATATTTTCATGCCAGCGATACACTTCGGTTCGGGCCATTCGAAATGACAATTGCAAAGGAATTCCCAGTGGGCCAATTCGTTTGGCTGCCCCATAAAACCCATCTCAAAGGCAGGAGCCGTCGCCAGCCGTCGTCCGTCAGTTGGCGGCGGAAAAACCACATACCAAGCGTAAGACAATCCATAAAATTGAGTGTGCCGGGATGGGGATGGGGATGGGGATGATAGGGGGAAATCAGGGGGAAAATCATAGGAAATCGGAGGCAACTAATGTCCCATCGGCCATCGGTTCTATCAATTGCGGCGCCTATGAGAAATTTCAGCACGTCCCATCACAAATTAGCAGATCGCAGGCTGCAGCGCCCCATAACAATATCATAAAGCAGGGGGAATCTATACGGGAATCTATATAACAATAAATCAGCGCCATGGGGCAATTAGAGGGAAAAGTAAACGGAGGCAAAAGTAACAAAAACAAAAAAAAAACAGAAAAACAAGTAGAGGAGAAATAATATAAATATAAATACCTTTGGACAGGGGCCAGCGTCAGTCGCATATCAATTGCAATTGCCAACATCGATCGCCGGATCTCGATCTCGATATCGATCGCGATCGGAATTGGGATCTCGATTTCGATCCAGATTTCGATCTGCTGGCGGCCAATGAAGTTGTTGTCAATGTTGTGGGCCATAAAGTGGACAGAAGGCCAAAAAGGCAGAGAGACGTCGCAATTGGCCCCGCGGCTGGCTGGCTGGCTGGCTGGTCGACACAATCGAAGACAAACTATCTAATCTAATGCCGGCAATGAGCATTTGTTTGTATAACTAACTGCCGCGGCAGTGCCTCCAAATCGCGTGGCCGAGTTCTGGGTGCTCCTGCCACTGCCACTACAGAGACTCCCCCCTTCCTAGCCATCTTTTCTTCGCCCACTCGCCACTGACATTTTTTCATAATTTGCGCTACAAGCCTGACAATTGTCGTTGTTTTGCCCACTGGGCACACACTCGGCATCTGCATCGGCATCCACATCCACATCCATGGATGTTGACTTGGTTGTTTGCTCCGTCTTGGTGTTTTTTGGTGTTCGCGACCATGTTGTTGGCAGCAGGCCTTAAGGCTGAGGCTGGGGCTGAAGCTACCCTGCAAGTGGATTAGGGTTACTTGGGTTAACCAGGTTGACTGGTCAAGAGCAGGACTTGGAAACGCTTCGAACTGATGTAAGGAAATTGTTAAAGAGTTCAACTGAGAATTTATGAGAATTTAAATGATTTCTTAATTTTAAATACTAATTTAGAAGAGGGTTATTTTCTTTGTGAAATCAAATTATGACAGCTAAAGCATAAGCCACTTATCAAATAATAAAATGGTTTAAAAAACTCTTAAAATAATGTTTTTAATAAGGCTGTAAAGCCTAGATTTATTTATTTATTTAGATATAGATTTATCTGGCAAAACGTATATGAAATTTAATGATTTGCGCTAATTTACATTGTATTCACACATCATATATATCTTTTTAAATCTATAAATCATTTGATTATATTTGGTCCATCAATAAATCTTCCTGCCTTTTAAACTGTCCATTAAATATTATTTTTATTAATAGTTCAGCTTTTAATAGGTTTTCATCTAACCGCACTTTAATGACCTACATGTTAAAAAAGTGTATTTAAATTAGCAAAACCAAAATAACACTAGTTTAATATAATTCATAGCCTATATATTTTTAGAGCTAGGCGTTTCTTACTCCTTACAAAAAAAATAATTAAAAATCCTGGTCTTGGCCTTTGGCCTAAAGGTTTAAAAATAATAAATAAAAGTTTCAAACATTTTGTGAGCACTCTGTGCGGTAACTTTTGGTCCGGAACACCCTTAAGATATATATATATATATTTTTTTTTGTTGGTATATATATATACATATATTGTAGACCACGTTTAAATAATATTGCAAAGTGTTGGCGCTGAAGTCGAAATGCATATGCAGTGCCAAATTAAAATTTATCCATTTTATGGCGCTGCGGGCAGCTCATAACTGTTTCTTTGTTATTTTTGCGCCATGGTTTTTTTTCTTCCTTTTTTTTATTAGTATTTTTGTTGCTTTTTTTTGTTAGTTTTTTGCTTAGTTTTTTATTTTTTATTGCCGTTAGTTTATTGGCTAAAGATTTCGTAAGCACATGAAATGCGCAACAATTGTGGTTTTTTCGGTTTCTTCCCACTTATCTCCACCGATCTGCGGATCTTGGATCTACTCCCCATATCCCCTCCTCATATGGAGTAAGAAAGATATCGACGGAAGTCATTTGCGGTGGTTCCAGCTAGATGAATTCAATAAGCAAACACCAAACAGCTCCCAAACACGCACACACACACCTCCTTCCACACCTCCCCCCCACCCCTTTGTTTTTATTTCAAATTTTGAAGCCAAACCCCCCGTGGTTGGTGTTCTTTCGAAGCTTAACCATTCCAACACTTTCCCCCATCAACCAAAAAAAAAACACATCATTTTTGTCAAACTTGATTAGCCGCCGCTGCGATTATGACTCTATTGTTCAGCTGCATAATATATGTATAATAAACTATAATATAGTATATATTCGGGGGAGGGAATACTACACAATATTATTGATGCCCCTTTGCTGATAATAATCTCTTTTTTTTTGTTTTTAATTTCTTTTTGGATCCACAGGCAGAGGGCCCTCCGGTTCAGGTTGAACCAGTTGATCTGAGCTTACGTTCGCCGCGCGGTAAGTTGCTAATTATACGCTATATCTTAGTTGACTTCGAACCTATCTATATATGTGTATATAACTCGTATACTTAATACACCAGACCGAAAACAATTAATCAATGAAATGGCTGCCGCAAGTTGATCACTTGAGAAAAGCAGGTCAGAGCAGAGAGAGGGAGAAAGAATTTCCAACAAAAAATATTGGTTACAAAACCAATTTGCATTTTTGGTCTAATGAAGATAAAGTTTTTTATTTTTTGGACATGGAGTGCCTACAAGAGGTTTATTTGGAAATACCAATAGTGGGTGGAGTGAAAGGAAAAATTAGAAAATGTTTATAACAGTGTTGTTGGATTTAAAGTCCATGAAGATACTTGCTATTCGGAAGATAGCACTCTTTAGATACTTTCCCCATCTAGGATCTTTTAATTGTAGGAAGAAATGTTAAGACAGCTTTCTGTATTTGTTTTTCACTGTGAGAATTAAAGCTAAGATTGTGTGTTAAAATTTCTTATATTAAAAGAGGATGTTTTCCATTTATTTACTCTCGAAATTTCAAGGAACTTAAGTATTATAAGAAAATCTTAGTAGTAAATTCTTCATGTTTTTCTACTAAATTTCCACAAGAACCGCCTAACGAACTGCCAAATACCTATACCCAATCTCTAATATTCAATCAGATCATAAAATCGATATTATTGATCAGCAAACAAATGATGAACAAACAATGTGGTTGGTTGGTTGGTTGGTTGCTAGATAAAAGCTCAGCTCGTTTGAGAGCATAAAGAGATCTATGTTAGAGATATCTATCAACATTAATATCAACCTATGATCAACACTCCCGCCATAAAAATCCCCCCACCGACCGAGTGAATTCCTCAGATCTCAGATCTCCGATTTTCGACGACTCTTCCCCCGCGAATGAAATGCCGAAGATTAAGCCAAACAAAAGAGTAGACAAAACGTTAGTCATTGCCTAATGCCCAATCTCATCTCATCAGATCCATTCATGCTATACGCACGTACATATATATATATATAGGAGATGGATATCATCGGGGGGGGCTGGGGGCCCCATTAAAATCATGCTGATACCGCTGCGAACGTATCGCTCTATATCCGACGCCCAAGGAATACGAGACCCGAACAAGTGACTGGATTGGGATTGGGATGCGGTGTGGGTCTCGGTGTGTTGGTTTTTTTTTTGTGTGCTTGACCACTTGACCAACCACCAACTGCTTGACCATTTGACCTTTGCCAGCCTTTCTCTTTGGTCTCCCCATGTGTGTGTGTGTGTGAAGTTAACAGCAACGCCCCGAAAGGCCACAAAAACGTTGACTAGATAAATAGATGGTTAGTTATACGCGCAGCTCTCGGCTCTTGGGCCGTAGGGTGCCCAGCGGTACACCTAATTTAATTAAGAAGCCAGAGAGCTTACCTTAAATGGCTATACAGTAAGATTAACAGCTAAAAACCTGAGCGCTGCTCCGTTCATTAAAGCCCAGCTCTTGGAGCTCATAGCTAAAGCCGAAACTGAAGCTGAACCTGAAGCTGGAACTGAATCCAAAGCTAAAGCCGGAGTCAAAGTCAGAAAAGTTGTTGTCTCGCCGCGCATATTAATCAATTAGGCATGATATTAGTGAGGGCATCATTAATTTTGTCAATGCGCTCACCTGGCCTGCCGCACAAAAGCTATTTGAGAAGCGCATGGAGAGGCGGCGACGGCAATCTCTCATGCTAATGGTTTATGGTGCTACTATCCATGGATACACACGAGGCAGGCGGGCATCCGCGGTGATCCACAGATCCGTGGCGAATGTGTTAAATAGCGTTAAAATTTGTAAAACAAACGGCACATAATGGTCCAGCTTAATTTCCAACCTTAACGGTCATCTCGATGAAAAAAACAAAACCTAAAGCTAAGCCACCCGAAAGCAAGTCAAGTCCGGGCCCAAGTCCGGGCTGGAGATTTTTCGGCACACATAAATTATGGGCTTTAAATAATTATGCAATTAGCCAGCGTAGCGATAGATAGCCCCAAATTGCCAATGAATGGAGGGCAAAGCCAAAGGCCCCAAGAACGGCCGGAGACAGTGCCAAATTCCCACCAACTCTAATTGCAGTAACCGGCGAGTACGAGGTGAGAGCGCTCTCTGTGCTGGGAAGCTGTAGTTGGAGCTGGAGCTGGCGGTGCAACTACAACTTGATTTATTTAAGCTACCCAAACAGCCCATAAATAAAGCTGTTGAACTAGCCACCACCAGCAGCAGAAGGTGCAGGCAGTGGCAGGCAGGAGAGGATCGAAGGGAGGAGCCATTGGCTGGAAGAAGGGTGGAGCCGGAGCCGAAGCTGGAGCCGGAGCAGGAGCGTCTCGCCGTTGTTGTTGTTGCTTGAGCCTTACCCAAACGAAACACAACATCGTACAATCCCACACCACATCACAGCACCACCGGAGCCACTGCTCCGCAACCTCTGCCTCCTCTGCCTCCACCAAAGGCCTCTCGCCACTCAGGGGCATAGGCTTTCCAGGTTAAGTAGATGCGGCGACACGCGGGTCGCTCCAGCGAGCGAACGACCTTAAGACGAAGATCCCAACACGAATCGCGGGGCAATGAGTTGGACGCAAAGGAGGAGCAGTCGGGGCGGAGGAGGCAGAGGTGGAGGAGGAGAAGACCAGGCGACGATGTTGGAGCATCCACGGCATCTATCGAATGATATGCAACATTTAGTGAAGTGCTCGAGTACCCAAGCATGGGTTGGGGAATATTGATGGCAAGGTGAAAATGTGACGAGCAGGTGGGAACACATAGATTGTGGAAGTATTTTATGGGGAAAAATGGGAAGACACAAGGGGGTTTGTTTGATTATTAAATGGATTAAATAATTATTGAAAAAGTATAAATTATAATATAGGGCATAACTCAAAAAAGAAAACTTAAATCCAAGTATTTAAATAAAGGTTTTGTGACAACTTTGAGTGCCTCAAAAATAGATTTCTTATACATAATAACGAAAGGTTTTAGAAATTACAAAATCAAAGCTAAAGCAAGCCTTAATCCATCTTCATATAGTTTTCTTTTAGATTATTTAGTTTCTTTTTAAAATAAGCTAGATCTACTTCATCTTTCTTAAGTTTAGAGCTCTTATTAATTCATTTAAGCTTTTAAATAAAATGCCATATAATATTTAAAGTGAAGAACTAAGCAAATGTGAAGGATAAACCCCAGGTCTCAACCCCCAAGCCCAACGAATTAGTGTTACTGTTGCTGCACTTCATCGATTCGGAGCCTGGTGATTCGGCAGAGCTGCTGATTTGGCATCTGCAACTGCTGCTCCCTCGGTGATAGTCACAGGCCGCAGTCAGATCTCATAACTGCTGGCGGGCTGTGGAGCATAGAAACTTCACTGGTGAGCTGGCCTCGCCCAGATCCCCGAGATCCACGAGATCTGTGAGATCCCCTAACTCAGATCCGCAATCCAACCCAAGCCCCAAGCCCGCACAATGCCAGATGCATTGCACACACACATATTCGAGTATTATTCACATCCAGCGAGGGGGCGTGTGGACCGGGGTGATTGTTTTTTAATTATGCTGCGGCTGACACCCGGCCGGATGACCATTGAAGATGGGGCTCCGGGGATCTCTGGCTATCTGGGGATCAGGGGTCTGCAGGTCTGCAGGTTTGCAGGTTTTTGTTTCTCCAAGAGAGATCTGAAAACCGAAACTGGGTGGAGACGCCGCGACTCGAGCTGGAGCCGTGTCTCTGGGCCTGGTTAACATGGCGCGTATGTAGCGCATCGAGTTGACTTGACTTGACTTGACTGAGTGACTGTGACTGGCTTTTGAGGTTATGTGAAAGGTCAAGTTCGTGATCGCATTCAAACATTTTTGCCAACCACTCATCTCGCTGCGCAGATCGGGCCCACAAGCCAGGGACGGGACTATAGACCAGGCCCAGACCGTGGCGGGAACGTTGGGGAAGCGAGAGACCCCAGACTCTAACTGAGACTGAGACCCGGGAGTAGAGTGCAAGGAACACGAGTGTGAGTCGCCGCCGACGCCGCAGCCGCAGCCGAAAAAAAAAAACACAAAATAGAAGATCAGGGACTCTCGGAGTGAAAGAGAGAGGAAATACCCGACCCAAGCGACGTCGCATCGTAGAAAAATTGAAGATGAGCGTGCCACCACCACGCCACGATTCTGCCATTCCCGTCTCTGTCTCTGTTTCAGCATCCCGCATCCGTATCCTCCCCCCGATCTTCTCTGTCCAATCCCCCATCGCAATCCCCCATCTGGCGGAGATGCCATCCCCATCCCCCAACCCCGAATCCATCCGGATCCCAGCTCTCGGCTGTGCCCTCCTCCCGCGCCGGAACCGAATTGAGTGAATGTAAACTGTGGTTTACTTGTTTCCAGCGTTGTCATAGTAATTTTTCTGCACTATAACAACGGCCAGCGTCGCCTCCAACAGCATTGGGAAATGCACAGAGAAAAATAAGGGGGATACTTGGGGATTTTGGGGATTTTTTAGAGGAACTCTAAGCCATTTTTTGTTCAATTAATATTGAGATCAAAAAGGTTTTGGGGCAGGAAACAATATTTCCTTAAGTAACTATAGAAATTGTGTTCTTACTAAGTTTAGAGCTCTTCTTAAATATTGTAAATATTTAAATAAAATAGTTAAGACTCAACTTTAATTTAAACAAGTAAGAAAAGCTAACTTCGGCCGGAGCCGAAGTTTATATACCCTTGCAGATAATTTGTTACTT
>JAEIIU010048216.1:0-25565 GCA_018874675.1 Drosophila baimaii | reverse complement strand
ACAAATTATCTGCAAGGGTATATAAACTTCGGTTCCGCCCGAAGTTAGCTTTTCTTACTTGTTTTAGATTTGTATGCTCTCAACTTTGTGAGAGTGGGAGACCCCGATTTTCATCTGAAAACAAAAAAATTGCTTGCATATGGCAAATCTGTGTATTGTCGTTAATCATCTTTGTAGTTCTAGCGTCTTTGGCCTAACTGTATTCTGAGAGTGAAAATGCGAAGCTCTCTCAATTTGCTTAGGTGCACAATCCTCCCTTTCGCTAATTATAATCAGTGTTATTGTTTTTGCTGGCTTTAATCAACCGTGTAAGAGAGATGGAGAGAGCGATAGGGCACTATCATATATACATAAATGTGTAAAATACCATTCCCCAAAGCAAGATGCTTTAAGAGACCGAACTCTGCTCTCGCACATTAACTGAAGGTCAAAAATGAGAACTTTTAGTAAAACTATTAGCAGACTTGTGCGTTCTGAACCTAGAGAGATAGTATCTCAAAAATTTGGGAGAAAGACAGTTGGCACATGATTTAATTAAAAGAAGGTAGCCTCGTCAAGAGAGCTGCTTTCCTTTGAGTTCTCAATTAGTTCTGCCGTTCCCTTGGTAACTCTGTCTAGCGCAAGTCTTAAAAAATATTTAGTGTCACCAACGAAGCTAATCAGGCTACCATATATAGTGATGCCATGAGTTGGCTCATGGTATAACTATACAAGGTAACCTCGTCGAGAGATCCGCCCTCTTTTTGTATAGTTATATCATATGTTGGTCTATGTCGAGTCTCGTGAAGCTAATTTATCTCTTAAAGTTTTTAAACTTAGGACAATCTGAATCTTTGAATTTAATCTTAATATGTAATATATAAAAGAATACTCTTAAATAATAGTTTTCATTGAAATATGCAAAAGAAAAATTAATTGAATGAAGCAAAATAAATATTTATCAAAGTTGGTTTAAATCTCTTCTTTTCTAAACGAAAAGTAATCCGCTTATAACTACTAAAGCTCTTAGATTTTTGCATATAAATCCCTATATTTATTAACCAAAACTTTTCCAGGTGTCCACAACAGTTGAGTTGTATAAAAAAAAACAACGTAAATTCGAATCAAATATTTGCCCTATGGCCCAGTGGCTCAGGATAGCCGCTACATCCCCTACACCCTACATCGTACCAGCACCGCATCAACAGAGTGCCTTTTACAGGCTCTCCCGCGCTTTGGGACTACCGCCCTGACAATATCCTTAGATTGGTTTCTGCTAAAAGAACCCCAGGAACGCTGGTCGCGAAGCAAAAAAAATTGTCACGGAGCAGACATGACAAGGCAGCAGCCGGGCTGTCGGGCAGACAGCAGCGCAGCATCCCAGTTAACCCGGCTAAATGGCAGCGAGCCAGCACATGCACTGGCATCGGCAAACAGGATCAACAGGAATTTGCATTTTATGGCGTCTGCGAATGCATTACGTCCGGCTCCCTTCGACAAGCTCATCGGGGATCGGCCTGCGCCCTGACCCTGTAATTGTTTAAATTAATTTTGGTCGAAAACAACGAAATGCAATTAAAGTCAAGCTGATGCCGCAAATTATGTGGCATTGTCATTTGATTCGCAGCACACACACTCGCACACAGCAGCGAGCACGGTGGCTTTCGGAGAATGTCCTTGTCGCTACTCCTTCACATTTCGGGGGCAATTAAAACGTCAAAAATGTTGAGACACAACGCGTCCTCGGTGTTATTTTACAACTTTAATTGTCTCCGACGCTGCAGCTTGTTTATCTTGTACTTGTCTCGGACAAAAGGAACAAAAGGGACAAAAGGTTGGTCAAAAGTTACTCGGGCTCCTGTGACGGTTAGAAAAACATTCCATGGCTTGGACATGTTAAGAAATGTAGAGATATTTCTTGTTTGGGTAAATGGTTTCTGTGAAATAATATATACTTAAACCCTGCAACAATATTACGATTCAAATATTACAATTAAATGAGAATAAAAATTTTAGTTTGCAATAAATATTTTTAATTCTAAAACATTTCTAAAATTTTTCCCAAAGTCGATCAGAATAATACTGGGAGCCCTTGTCTTGAAAGGATTATTTTAAAATAAAGATTTTGTATAATGTAATCCCTGTTAAATTTTGTATAATGTAATCCCTGTTAAATGTAAACTAAAAATTAAATTAAATTAAATTACTTCACTTCAGAGCTTCAAAAGTTGGTTATTTTTTCACTAAAAGTTAGCAACATGCAAGTCACCGAAGGCCTTAAGTAGTACCAAAGATACTAGAAGTACTAAGACGCCGAACGCCATACGATTTTTTGCACACGCATTTTTCGCTTAGGCTGTATCAATGCAGCCTAATCCGTATGTACGAGTACACACATATACACACAGTTGTCGGCCGTCGCTGTATACGGTTACCATGGAGACTGAGAGAGTGAGAGGCTAACTGGCATAACTATAATAAGTAGCCTCATCAGCTCCGATGAGGACTCTAAATATATTCAGAGACATGAGCTAGAAAGAGATCGCAGCGAACGACAGCACAAATAGAGTCCTCAAAAGAGGGCAGTTGTCTCGACGAGGCTTCTCAATGCCATGCTCTCAACTTTGTGAGAGCGGGAGAGCGGAAGAGCAGGACAGCGCGATAGCTCGCTCCAAAAGTGAAAAATTGGCTTGCATATTGGAAATCAAATGTATGGTCGTTACTCATCTTAGTACTTCTAGTGTCTTTGGTAGAACGTAATGCCCATGTATGTATGTGTGCTCTCTTCCTCTCTCTTCTTCGCTAAGTTAAAGATAGTAGCAACAACAACACTGAGTGGCGAAAGAGAGGCTGTGCAGCTAAGCACTCTGAGAGAGCTTCGAAATTCGTCTCTCCCATGGCATAGTTATACGATTGTCTCTCCGAATACAGTTAAGTCTAATCACAACAGAAGCAAAACAACTGACAGACCTGGAAGGGAGAAAGTTCTTATACACTTATAAATGCTTTTAAATTTAAGCATATGTTTTGGTGAAATATATTCTGCTCTCTATTTTTTAACCTCTAAAATAAGCATGATTTGAGTCAGACCAAATGATTTGCAACATTTTGACGATGTTGTCTTCAAATAAAATGAGCCACGCATTTGAACGCTTGGCTGGTTTGTATACTGAGCCCAACCCGCGAAAGTTGAACCTTTTCCACTTGCAAGCGATATCCACAAATTTGCTGTAACTCGAGTTTTATGCAGCTTTTTCGACATGCAATTTTGTGTGCGCCATGCTCATCGTGGATGTCTTTGGTTACAGTCCTGGCTGTCTCCATGGCGCTTCCCGCCAAGGACCTCCGTCAACTGTCACACACACACATAACGAATGAGAGCTAAATGCTGCTGCCCCTTGAATATTTTCCATTTTGGCCATCAATATGCCAGTATTTGTAAGTAGGTCGAAGTGGCGGGGCTAAGGCGAGGAGCAGTGGGTTCAAGTGGCGCCCGCTGCCTTCTGCTGCATATTTATTGTTTAGACGTTGTTCTCTTATTTCCCAAATGAACTGGAAGTAAACGGGCGATGACAGTAATGTATCTGTATCTCTTGCGAAACCATATTCATAACATCAAAACGGAATCATTAAATACTTTTCTTTGTGCAGTTTTAAAGGCTGGTTAAATTTGCATTCAATCACATAATTCCCACTCCTCCTTTGAGCCGTGGAAAATTTATGATAATTTCGAAAACAGAATTGCTATTTATCACTCAATGGATTTTCTTTGAGCCAATAAAATGTTGATGAATTATGGGTTAAACGTGAGCGTTTCTGCAGTTGACAGTATTTCCAATGCTAATGAATAGTTTATTATGCTCCATGAATGAAGCCAAGTGAAAAATATGCGAAATGAGTCGCGTTCCCCTGAGGTCATTTGTCAAAATTTTTTATTACACTCAGAACATAGTTTGGATGTAATTAAATCGGGAGGATGTGTTCGATATATAGTGTATCGATAAAAATATCGCGCTAATTATTATAATGAAAATATGGTTTAGGTTGATATATCGAAAATTGATCACATATAAAAAATATCGCTTTTAATGATAAAATATTGATAGTATCAAACAAATATGTGAATATATTCCATAATTTTTTTATTTATTTTTTATTAATGATAGTTTAAAAAAGCATAATCTCTTCTTTCGATAGGTATATCAAAGATAATATAGATTTATCGTGCATATATCGCAGTTAAAATATCGATATATAAGTACCCATATCGGCTATCGAGTCAAATAACGATGAAGTATCTTAATATTGATTAAATATGTAAAACAAAAGTTAGGCAAAAATAATTTTAAGCTATTTCAAAACAATAAATAAAGTTAACTTAAAGAAATAGCTCCAAATTCAAGGGATAAGTTAAAGTAGAAACGGCTTCACTTATTATTTATATCAGAAAAGTTTTTCTTGCCTTTGAGAAATATTTTTCTAGAAGGCATAATATTTTTCGAATACATATGTAAATATTTTTCCAAATATTAAAACTGCATTATTGTTATAGAGGACTGGACCTTTTTCTAAAAATCCACTGACTGCATTGCAATTGTACTTGTAGTTATATAAATAGCCTTGTTTGCTTTCACTAATTGCATAATTGTCGGTCAAACACTGCCCAGTTTCCTGCAAAAGTGCAGCTCAGCGAAAAGGGCATAGGACAAACCTCCTTACAAGGTCATTACACACACACTGGCAGGCCCACGAGGACTCTCGCCTGATTTAGTATGTGTAAATATTTAGCTCTCCAAAGGCCCCCTTCAACATGAAAGGTTCCCCGTCGTAGTTATAGTCGTTATCCTACTCGTGTGTGTGTGTGTGTGCCCGTCCAGGACTCTTGTTACGAGGACATTCGTCGGGCCACAGCTACCCTTGGCCCCTCGGCTGCTGATGGACTATATTCCGCACTGCTTGCAGCACACACACACTCTCAATCTCATACGCCATTTGCTGCAACTTCCGCTTCCGTTTGGGTTGGCCGAGTTCAATGGCGGAGCTACCAGCAGCAGCAGCGTGTAAGTGTGAGGGGGTGCTCGGCAGGACATTCTCTCCGGGATTTACGGGACCTTCGGTCCTATGTTACATTCCTCAAATTACCGACACGCATATTTTATATTGGGCCCGCATTAAGGACCACATCTCCCGAGCCCACTCGCTCCCGAGCTCCTTGCTCCTCGGATCCACTTGTCTCCCCTGGCTCCCGGGCTATCTGGTGCACTTTGTGGCGCTTTTAATTAACGGGAATTTATGCATAATGCGCCGGACAACCCCTGGCCCTTCCCAGCCCATTCATGGCTGGAAGTTATGAGCCGTCAGCGAAATGTGAAAATTTGCAAATGAAAGTGAAAAACAGCTTCTAGTTCAGAGGGAAAGTATTTAATTTCAAATTTTAAGTTCTGTTTTCATGTTTGGGAATGCTGTGGAAATTCTACCTAAGCTTTAAAGTTTAATTAGATAAGTAAATTAAATGAATATGAAGCCCTTTTCATACAATTACTCCATATTTATTAGTGGTAACTGCTAAATAACTGAGTGACATCATCGACTAATTGAAATTAATGCTCACACACTGCCCCAATTTTCCAATAATTACCCTAACTAAAAACATTTCAAACCAATTTCCACATAGCGACCACAAAAACATTTCCAACTAAATGCTTTGCAATTAACAAATGACATTTCCTTTTGACTTTTTGACAATGTACACATTTTTTTTCTGGCGCTCGGCAAGTGAACTTTTTGTGACCTCTGTCGTGGCGAAACAAAAATAAATGGAAATTCTTTCAAATATTTCCAGCAGCTCGGAATATTAATAGCAGCAGAACAAATAAATCGCCCGACAATAACACAATTTTCTAGGTCCACATAAGCCGCTTTAAAATGACTAAAAATATAAGAAACTTTTCCTTCGCCTGCACTGGGTCATAAAAAGTTTTCTTTGTAGCCAGCAGATGTAGCGAATGTAGAAAAATCGAAAGCAGGCCGGGACTCCAACAGGAGCCACGCAGCAACAGGTGTTTATGGCCACTCAATGAATGCCGGCGTAAATCTTGCATTAAGCAGCTTGCCTCGTCGTCAGGCTCGCCGAAGGACATGGCTACATTTACGAGCAGGGACCTCTGCGTGAACAAAATAAAATAAAATACAGAGCCGGCTTTACTGCGCAATCTCTGCAACATGTTAGGAATTAGATTTTAAGTCTTGAAGGAAACTCAGGGATCAGATTTTGGGACTTTGTAAATTGCCAAAATACACATTTGATAATGTAAATAAAATCACTAAAGGTCTATAAAGATAACTCCTCCCTCCCAACACATATTTTCTTATTTTTATATTTTTACAAATATTTTAAACAATAGCGTTTAAAAAAGCAGGGTAACAACTTTATCATTTTAATTGGGATATACCACATAGTATGATATCCAAATTTATTTAAATGTTACGTATGAATTTTTAAAATTTTCTTAAGTTATCTTAATGTAGCTTAGACCAATTAAACTCAAGCCTGATAGGGAAACTTCAGCACGCAGATCTGGAGTCCACTGTTTAATACCGTGTGCGTGTGACTCATTTCTTACTTTTTGGAAACTTAAAAACTAAAGTAGAAAAGTTAAGCAGTCGGTTAAATAAAGTATAGAAAATTTGTAATACATTTTAATCATTTGAGTTTAATTATTCCTAAGGGATATAGACTTATGGTTGTCTAACAACCAAAATATTATCTTGCGCTTTAATAAAACATAGAACTTTAAAATTTAAACGATATTATATATTTTGTTATGTTACACTGAGAATATGATTAGATGAGATCTCTTTTTTGTGGGCTTTCGTAGCGTGGTTTTTTAGAGAGTGTGAGCAAAATATTTTCCTGGATAAATCTCTAATTTTAAAAGTCCGGCAAGTTTCCCGGCGATGCCAGATGGCAATACCTGATCGCCACAGAATTATAACCAAAGTTATAATACTTTCCGCAAGTTAAATTATTTGTGTAGCTGGCGAAGGCGCTGGGAGTTTGTTAGTACGTACTAAATAAGGAGGACTCTATGTTCGGCAGTGATGAAAATATCAGAGTGACATCTTGAAACAGCTCTTCATTTTGTTCGAAATATCATTGCATTACATAACATGCTAAATGTGGTTAACCAAATACATACGGAGTGCTATGTGATTTATGAGTGTATGAAAACTTCGTTCTTTGGCTTTGACATCAGCATTCAAATACCACGAAATAAAATGGAAATATATAAAAATTAAATACATGCATAATATTTATTAAAAAAAGAACTACATAAGGGCCTTTCCATATATTATGTCAGCGAAATTATTATATTTCATTATTTGGGGAGTGAACAAGGCTTACGCAATCATTTTATAGCAAAATATACTTCAAACTTTGATTGTGTTGAATTATTTTTTAGAATAATTTTTTTTATGAATACGTAATTATAGGGAAAAGGGTTTCTTCAATAATTACCCTTGATTAAGTAGGGGGATTGAGTTAAACATCATCGATATAATGTAATGTACATATGTATATAATATAAAATCAATTTATGTGATGTTTAGATATGGATTGAATTGCATTCAAGGCTTGAACATAAGGCAATTTATGGGATGTACGAATATAGACCAATAAATATATTTAATTATAAAGTGGGTAGTTTAATCCAAAGTTGTGAAAAATGTTTTAAAGTGTATTAGGCAACAAATAACTTAATAAAAAGATAACTTAATAAGGTAAATTGTTAATAAAATAAATCTGAAGTGCCTTAGTAAAATGAACGCAGTAAGTGCTAGTCGCAGCTAAATGCAATCCGAAAGGAAGCCAAAGGAGTGACTGAGATACTATCGCTTCGGCAACATTCCTGTGTGTTGCTGGCAACATGCTGCTGCGTCGCCTTCAGCCGCTGCTGCTGCTGCTGCCGTCGCCGCTGGCGGCTGGAGGCTCCTCCGAAAACGCTTTTCGCTTCAGTACGCTTTGTGCGTTCGACGCGTGCGGTTGGCTTTGACGGACAATTGGGCAGCGGACTGGCCAGCGGAGCGACTCCGATTCGAAGGTGCCACCACAGTGCTTGGTAGGCGCGTGAACTCGTTACGCATAAATTATATTTCTGGGCGCTGACCGCGATTTTAACGGATCCAAAGCAGCGGCAGCGGCGGCAAATTGTGGCAAGGAGTCGGCTTGGCAGCACTGTTGCCGCTTTGTGTTGCTGCTCCGGTGTGTGCGTGTGTTGGTGTGTGTTCAGTGTGTGTTTTTATTGGCGTTAAAGGTCGTTTACTTTTTGGCGGCATCAACAACTTTTGTTGCTGTTTTGATTTTCATCTCCCCGGCTTCTGTGTTGGTGACTGCATTTGTCACTCCGTGTCAGTGAGTGTGTGTGTGCGAGTGTGTGTTTATAACACACTTTCAATTTTCAATAAAAGCACCAAAACGACCAAAGCCGCAAAAATATAATAAACATTCGCGCACTGATCTATGACGTCGATTTATTTCACGCAGCTCGTGACGCTTTAAATGCCTAGAATAACGTGATCGTAACAGCGTATATAAAATGGAATATGTATTTGATTGTATTCCGAGCATATATGAGACGCTTTTTTAATGTGCGTGGAAACTGTGTCACCCAGCGAAAATAATTACTTCAAATAATGGTGTGATGATATCGTGAAGTGATATGGAAATTAAATCTATATTTAGATTGATATTACGCCTGGAAAACGAGTGCCATAAAGTTAAACAGGAAACTTAAAAGTGACAAATAAAATCAGAAAAAGTGTAAATATGTCAAGGGTTTTCTTAAAGATTAAGGTTCCTATTCTTTTTAAAATGAACTCTCTCGAAAAAGCTAGAATTTCCAGCAATGCTTTTTTAAATCTTTTAAATAAAATAGTTACTTTTAATAACAACTCCAAGAAGACAAAGCTATAGCTATATTTCCCTTAAAAGGATTCCGTTTGTACCCCTAATAAAGCCAAGATTTATCAAGTCCCTTAACAAAATTTACGCGCAGACATTCAGACTTCAGCATAAATTTCCCAAGGCGAGCATAATGCATGCGAATACCTCCTCCATTCATTACGAGACTATCTGTAGTCAGATTTCGCTTATGCACAAGGGGAAAAGCCCCGAGGAAAATGTCAATGCACCCGGGGCCAGAACAAGTCACCAAAAAGCCATCAGATATGTTGACACAAACCTAGAGACCGATCCACGAGTGCACTGGTTAATTATGTATGCCAATCTGGTAGCCAGAATAGTTAATAACACTTTAGCGCCAAAGATATCAGCAGACAGCCGAAATCTCATGCATTTTTATTAAGTGAAGCACAAAGGAAAAATGCCAAAAAGAGAGGGACACAGCAATCAGAGACCTACTAGTAGGAGCCGCCACCCACTGACCAGTGACCAGTGACCACTGACCACGGAACACAAAGTGTTGACGCGTGTTTGGATTGCCATTTAGGCTGGCCAACCGAAAATTCCCCACGATTCCGATTCAAACTTGGTCTGCATATTTAATCAAAGTCGCTGCGACTCTTCGCCGATGCAGCCCGCATCCATCTCAACTTAATTTGTAATCCATCAGCAGCCTCGAGGATGAGCGGACGGAGCGTAGCCCTTTTCTTTTTAATTTACGAGCTTGAAGTTTCGAAAGCGCCTTGTCACGCCACCCCGAAAAAAGGTTGCTCCTCCGCTCCAAAAGGCGTCATCAATTTTCGGCAAAAATGTTCCCTTTCGAACCCGCGAAATTGCAGCTAATTGAAAAGCGATTACAAAACAAATAACAAAACCCGAAGCCTAAGTGCATTTCCAAGGCAAGCCGGGCCGGGTTAACGAGTTGCTTAGAAGGGGAGCAGGGGGGTTTTCTATTCATGACGACAGTTTATAAAAATTACGCATGAACAAACTAATTTTCATTATGAAAAGCCACAAAAACAAAGGCATTGCACAGACACTGTCAAGTGGGATGAAAGACCTAAGAATGGTGACTTCAAGAGTCTCTAACAATTTGATTATTTTATGTATAAATCACAGATATAAAATCTAGATCTATTTATAGTTCCTAGGAGGATACATTATATTTTGTGATGTATATATTTTATAACATTTTTGTGAATTGTTTCTTTTGGAGGTTGTCAGCAAGTCCAGATCCATGGAACTTCACAAAAACAATGCCACTGAAATTTGGCATCAAAGAGGCGAATTCTCAAAAGTGCACAACGCTGCTTGAGAGCGTTATTATATTTAATAAATAGAAAAATAAAATCATTTTCAATGGAATACATACCATTATTTCTGCCTTATATCAAGTTGTAGTATATATGCCACTGTAAATTATTAAAAATAAAATAATATTTTGTTTCCCAAAAGAAAACTCAATAGAACACCAAGCCTAACCATCTGTGATCACCAATACTCCCCTTAAAAAAAGCGTATTCCGCTAGCAAACAAGTCTGGCGACTGCAATCACAAATTGGTAGCGCAAAAATAAACATTTTCATTTAAAATGTTATATTTATTGAATGGCGACATCGCTTTTGATATGATAACTCAGGCGTGGGCGTGGGGTTCTCTCTGTTTTCGGTCGTCATCGTCGGAAATTGGTTCGCAGTCGCGAAAATTGCACAGGCAATTGACATGATTCCAGAAAAATGTGTCACAATACGCATACGTATATGGATGGACCCACTCAATTATAAACTTTGCATATAGCAGAGTGTTAATCAAGAGCTGTGCAAGTTTTTAATGACGTTGCCACATTGGTGTAATTAGGCAAATGGAACGGGCTGCCGAGGGAAATGGCGTGCCCTGAAGATGCTGACAAAATCGTTCAAGCTGAAAGGAAAAGTTTTTCCCTAATGCAATTTTCGCATTTGCCACAAATGGAACATTTTCTACTTGGCTTCCAGCAACTCCGCTGCTCCTAGGTGTGGCACTGCCAATTCACCCTTCATTGACTCGAGATGAGGTTTCAGTTTCAGTTTCAGTTTCTTTATTCTTTGTCCCGGGACGCAGGAATGTTTGATTAAGTTGTTTCATCAATTAATTAGGGAGGACTTTTCCAGGGTTTAAAGATGTGAAAGAAGCCTTTCTACCAAGTGCCATAAGTGTCAGAATCACCCAGGCCCTGTGGCGATACACAAACCACAAAACTCAGTCAGCAATTACACAGATAAGGGTGGTGGCAGAAGGGCCAGCCCCCACTCAATCCTCAGTGGCCTGCCTCTGACATCTCCCAGCCACTCGGAGGTTACCAATTTGGGAGCCATAAAAATGTCTGCAGCAAAACAAAACAGCTAGAACGGGGGCGCCGAGGGGGTGAAGCGGATTTTTGGTCTCGGCTTTCGACGGACACTGCTGTCTCCAGTGCAGCGGTCAGAGTTAACTGGGTTCAACGGGTCGTATGCGTAATCAATTGTTGCAGCTGTGTCACGTTCTAGCCGAGATAGCCGCTCGCTACCCCCCACAAGCCACCACAATTTACTTAATCAAGTTTTGCGCACATTTTCGGGTCAGTTGCCAGTTGGCAGCCGCCTTTGTGCTCGATATCCTATCGATAGCCAGCCAAGAGATCCCAAAAAGTGTATATATATAGGGCAATATAGCAATAATAAACACGGATGCACTTCCATTGGCAGCAACAAATTGCGAGTGCGCGGGCCAAAAAATAAATAAAGGTAACAAAAGGTGGCACAAGATTCAAGGGTCGGGGTTTCGGGCATTAATTACTTTCGGGAATCTCCGGGAAAGAATCAAAAAACGTTTCCAGACACATCTCAGTCGCCAGACAATTGACCCAAACTGCCAATAAAATTGAGTAGCATGAAATGTAAATAAGAAGCCTTGTTCTCTCCTTCTGGCTAATAGCTCGATTATGGCTGCGATGACGCTGCCAATTTGTGCCGCACACAGCCGACGAGGAGAATGTAATGAGAAAGCCATAAAATAAACAGTTGAATAATCGCCGATAATGAGAGCTGCCAGCGAGTTGTTCCCATCTATCCCCGGGGCCATTTCATCTCAAAGATACACGAAATCGATTGGACAGCAATCTCGCAGCAATAACAACGCGCGATACGTGTAAGCAGCCCCACACACAATGGGGCCCAGAGAAAGAGGTGTGAGATCAAAGCGATCGAGAGTGCCCCGTTCAGAGGGATATATGTAAGAGATATAACATAAACGGCTCGGAGGTGTGAACTTTGGTGTGGCCTCTGCTTTGATTGGGAAAAATTCAAATTGATAATTGTTTGGCAGCCACATGGCTGGGATATTTTTGACAGTTTAGAGATTCCTTTTGTTTACAATAATATTTGCATATCTACATATATTTCCTTAGAAGTACAACCTTTCTTTAAGAACATACAATTATCTATGAACTACTTAATTAGCCAAATCATCAGCCCCAAACTGAAAGCACACTCCTTTGGCGTTTTAGTAGAAAATTGCTTTTCTCCTTAAACAGAAATCACATTTAATTATTTTGCTCTTAAAACAGTTTCGAGCACGCCAAAAAATTAAATAAATTATGCAACAGCTGTCATTAATAAAGTCGAGCGCAAAAAAACAAACGAAAAGCAACAACAAAAATCCAAAATATCCCACAATGAATCAAGGCCAGCATAAAGCAGCATAAATGCATCGCCAGAGCCAGTGCAGCAACAACTGTTGAGCCGCAAATTGAAGTTGCACTTTGTGTTGAAAATCCAGTTTTGTATTTGGTGAGCTGCACTTGGCGCAAAAAAAAAAAACACGAATCAGCGAGCTCACGTTGCTGCCTCTTGATTTCTTTTACATATCGAGTGAGCCGAAATTGATTTAATCAAGCCACACACAAGTTTGCATCTCACGCCGAGAGTTTGTTGGAATTCTGTTTTCGGAGAAATATAAATTCACCCCTGTCAAAATCAATTTTCAACAAGAAAATTAAACTTTTGTCATATCGGGTTCATATTTTTCATATTTCCCACACACACACACCGAGCGTTCTTTTGGGGCGTGTCAGTGTGTCTGGGCTCTTGTAATTAATCGCTGCGAATGCAAAAATTTATGAGATTTCCATGGGTTTTTGAAGCCTTCTGCGGAGTTATGCGGCCTGCCCACGGCTTGGCATTGAATTGCGTGGAAAACCGAAAAACACACTCACGTGTGACTACATATGTGCCAGCTGACCATATATCAATTAAAGTCGCACAGTCACAACAGAGCCGTGTGACAATTAAAGCCGTAAAATACCGAGAGCGATTGACTGGGCAATCGCTCGACTGTGAAAATTTGCATGGCTTGGCGAAAATTGCGATAAACCGCTTTAGCGATTATGTGATAAGCACTCTGATTGATCTGTCACAATACTCAGTCAATGTCGGCAAACCGAGATATAATTGGTTAATTAAGACCCGTCCAATTGGCATGGAAATCGGGGAATTGTGAACGCAACGCAGTTTAGAAATAATGTTTAGGTACTTGTTGGAGAGCGTTATCTTAATCTAAGGAGCTTTGGAATATGTGAACGGGTTTTGAACGATAACAATAAATATTATTATTATAATCTTACAAATTAATTAAGCAGAGCTCTTAAAATTGCCTCAACCGTTTTGATCACTCGCCTTTTATAGCGGAAAGAACGAAGAAGAACAAGGCTTTAAAGAGTCCTTCACTCGCAGTTCTTTCGGTTGTTTTGCCTCAGTTGTGATTACGCTTAACTGCCTTCGGAGAGCCAAAATATGAAGCTCTCTGAGACGACTGAGCTGCACAAAACTCTCTTTTGATACTCAATGGTGTTGTTGCTCCTGGCTTTAGCTTAGCGTGCAAGACGGAGGAAGAGAACAAAGCACATGTGCAAAACACATTTCCGCAAAGCAAGCAGCTACAAGAGGCTGAAGAGCGAGAATGGAAGGGGCCGATCTGATTCGTGCTCTTGAATCAATTTTCAATAGAGCCTTCGGGTACTCTCGTGCGAGCTTTTAAAAAACGGAAACCAACTTTGCGAGCTCCTAAGAAGCTCCTATGTAAAAAATTAATCCAAAATAAATCAATTTACTTATGATTTCAATTTGAAGTTCACCCCCGCTTCTCGTAGTGTTTGCCCTATTTATCCGTATTAAGTCCTGAGAAAGCAAAATCCTTTCACATGTTATTGACAAGGAAAAAGCATTCAAAAACACTTCAAAACAGCCCAGATATTGGCCCACTTTCATTTAGTCTGAATTTTTGGCCCAACAATCTCAATCTGGCGAACGTGTGCTCGCATTTGTCTGCCTTTTGGTTTTGATTCTGTTTTGTTTTGGTTTACCTTTTTCCTTTTCTTCACACCCAACGGAGGGTGTAAATATTTGATTTTTCACATGCGTTTGCAGATTGTTTAAAGTTTTCGATGGGGGTGGATGAAAGTTTGCCTTGAGGATTTGTTGCCAGGGGAAAATATAGCAAAAGCAGGAAAAGCTAAGATACACCAAGTTATTTCTATATTAGCACGGTAATAGTTTATATTTTTAACATACCACTATTCCTTTAAGATATTTTTGGACGCCTCTTTTAATGTTTCCATACGCCTGCTTAAACTCTTTCAAATTCCCATAAAAGATACTAAATATCAGAGTGTATATAATCAATTAGAACAGCAAATAAGCTACAAGCGGTGTTTACAATAAACGAAAGCGAGGGGATCGAAAAGATTATTATTCATGAATGGAAATGGGCTGTGCCATAAAATCATCGCCGATTCGATTAGAGGCAATTGAAATCATCGTCATCATCGATTGCGGTATATATTTACTGGGTACTTTTTGAATTTGGCGAGCCTTTTCGACACCACAAGCTACCTTCTTAAATATGCATAATCAGCTATAGATATTTTCAGGGAAAAATTACATTAAAAGCGTCTTGGATTCTTGCTTACACATCTTCAAGCTTATATATAATTATAACTTTTTATGAGAAAGTCTGGACCTAAAACTTATATTATATAAAGAGAAAAAGGACATAAATACTTATAGTTGAATCTAATTAAAAGAAACTAGCAAAGGATAGCGTGGTATCTCCTAGTCGTCTTAGGGTAAAATACCCCTGCTTTTTTTTCGCTTCTTGCCTTATCCACGGGCTACATTTCCGAGGTGCCCAACTATCCGCTCGGTTGTTGCTGTTTTCGGTTGCTATTGGCGAGGTCAGTGGAACATAAACATGCCATAAATCATCCGGCAAAAGTGTGAGCGATGCTTTGATGGAGGTGGCGGCGGTGGCGGTGGAGGTGCTTCTGCCGGTGGCTCGTGCTGGGAAATCTCTTTTATTTTTGGACATATTTTTGTCCTTCCTCATCCTCCGTCGAACACATCATCGTGACATCGCCGAACGTGAAGTTAAGATTCATTTAGTTGGTTGGCATACTTATAAAAAAACGATTCGTCGACACTTCGTAGCCCATTGCAAATCCAAAACTGTCAACAGACTCATTAATTATGACTCGAGGATAGTGTTGAAAAATGGGACGCCTTGCCCACGACTCGGCCCGGAACATTCTGTGTCAAATTTGTCATTCATCAGCTTTGTGTGGAGTCCTGTCCGGGTCCTTTGTTTCTGACAGGAACACGGCTCGGCTCGTTGGCCAGCAGCCCTCGGTCCGCCTGATTAGGGCCTAGAGTTTATATAAAGTGTTTGACGGGCTGTCGGCTAATTTCCCCCGTTATGAGTTTGGTTCGAGTTCAAAAACTATCTTTTGTGGGACATGATGACGGTAATGGGACAAAAAGTTTACGGCCCAGGTCACATTGGGTGTTTAGTTGTTAAACAATGGCAAACTGTTTTGGTCTTTGTTAGACCTTTGCTGACAAACTATACATGCATTATGGAAATAACTCGGAAGATTGTAAAGATAAATAGATTTTCTAAAGCTCTTTGTTTCATTGGAGCTATAAATTATGATGAAATTTCAAAACATACAAGTGACGTCTCTAGGGTTTTATAAGGAAAAAATAAAAGATAATTAAAGATAATTTTTAAGTAGGAAATAGGCTAGGACCTAAGAAGGAATTTAATAAAATCATGATGTTATAAAGGTTATATTTAATCAAACAATGCATTTCTTAATTTATCCGAATAAGTAATTTTCAGTTTCACATTCGTCAGAATCTCTATGGTATACCTCTTTATTGAAAAAGCGATAATAAGATTTCGTATCCAATATTATATTCTTGAGCAGTACCAAGCCGAGTCGATCTAGCCATGTCCGTCTTCTTCTTCTGTTCTCCTTCTAATTTAATTTTTAAATTAAATATGTCTTATTAAAGGACGTGTCAATGATAAGTCTTTTTTTTATATGATGAAATATTATACAAAATACCTCGTTACGATGTAATATAAAAGTGACGAATGCACCTTAAACTCTAAAAATTTCTTGAATTGACTTTTGTGTCGAATAATAGTTATTTACCCAAAAATATATTAAAAATGATTTATTAATTCGTTTTTAATTTAGCAAGTTGCTTAAAAAATGATTTTTTATTGCAAGGTTTACATTTTTAAGCACTAACGGCACTACAAAACTACCAAAACTAAGTGATTTTGTCGAATTTGCGAAGATTTAGGTGTCGTTCAAGACGTCTTCAAAACTAGAATCATACTCACTACAAAATCTGGGGATTTTTCAATGCCGCCCCAATTTTGATTAAACTTTCTTTTGCAATCTCTCCCCTATTTGTTCTGAATTAATAGATTGTTTACAAGTCACAGAATGCATAATCTATTCTTAAAGAGATACCTTTTAATTGGCTTATCCGTTTCACGATTGGAACATCGTAAGCTGATTTTCAATTCTGTGTTTATAAAATAATAGTAGCATAGCGGGCCACACAGGTGTTCATCGTCACTACGCGGATGGCGTTCACACTTTGCGTGCACTCTCGGTGTTTATCGTCACTACGTGGACGCCCATCCACAGTAATTCATTTTACTTCAACGAAAAGAAGCAATTGACGTATTTTCATTAGCAATAGATAGATATTTGCCATATCGGCCAAACAAAAATATATCGGTTTTATTTAAACGAATCTAAAAATTAATTTATAATTTTTTTTTGCCGCAATAATAAATACAGTTTATGTCTCAAGGAACCCTAAATATCTGAGAAGCACACCTAACACATTAGTGCATCCATCACACAGCTTTGAAAGTGGAACCGCTTCATCTCTGTGATCCGATCAGTGTAAAACCGTAAGCCACTCAACCGAATAACGAAAAAACCCCAACGAGTGCGCAACCGAGCCGGAAAGTGAGTGCCGCGTGAATAAAATAAACTCGAACCGCGGCAGAGGCAAGTGAGTGAGTGAGCGTCTGCGACTGCGAGCGGGCAGCGACGGCGGCCGGGAATCATGAGCGAGAAACGAATCGCACACAAAACTGTCATCAAATGACAAATGCTTGACAGCATCAATCAGCCACTGCGACGACAGCGACCGAGGCGACTGAGGCGGCGACGATGGCAGCGAGCTGCCGGCGGCGTCGGCAGAGGCTCGCTTGCTGCTGGCGCCGGCGCTGGCTGCTCTGCTCGCTGCTGCTGCGACTGGTGCTGCTGCCAGCGGCGACGTCCGAAACCAAAGAAAGTGCAATCATAGCCGAGCCAAAAGCGCTGCCAAAGCAGCACCACCCTCCCCTCATCGTGAACACCACAGTCCCCCCGGCCACCACGGGCGGAGCCAGCACTGCGACGCCCGCGGGCATCAGGGAGAACGTCATGCTGCCGTCGGCGGACCCCGAGCGGGAGGCGCAGATCCTCTACGAGAAGTCCCTGCAGGAGTACCACGGCAGTCAGATGTCCGCCACCGCCGCCACTGACGCCGCCGGCGGCAAGCGCACGCTGCACGCGGTTTGCGAGCGGTGGCAGCAGAAGCACTGCCAGTGCAGCGGCGGCCTGGAGAGCCTGCGGCTCAGCTGTCGCGGCATCGGCGTCCTGGCAGTGCCCGTCAACCTTCCCAGCGAGGTGGTCGTCCTGTGAGTATAGCGGAGGAATTCTTTATTTATTCCTATATTCTTATAGGAAGTAAGAGGTGTGGGAAAAAGATAGATAAGAGACTATTTTATTATTACTATAATCAAATTTCCAGTAATTAGAAAATGAGAGACTACACAGAAGAAACTATGGCATAAAGTGGTCAAATTGAATCCGAAATCGACTTAAGATATATTTTCTTAATTATAGTATGAACTTTATTTTGTCAGTCCCTATTTTAACACCTAAGTTCTTAAATTCTACCCAAAAATTCGAATTTCTAATTCTAAACAATATTAAACGGTGGTTCCATTATACCTTAACTTAATTTTTACAAATTTTGCTAATAACCTATGTTTATGAGATACAAAATCGATATCAAAACAAACAAGTAGTAAATAAAAGCATACTCACATTTGTTGTACCTCATCGAGTTTCGTTTTTTGTTTTCCAGAATTCATAGACTTTTTGGGATTATTTTGTCATTCTAATCCCGAATCAATATTAACTGAAACATTTAATTTTGAATTAAAAACTACAAATTTGAAAAAATCACAAGCCTATTCCGAAAACAATAGTCTTATTTTTATAACGAATGTATTTTATCTGTGTAGTTATGTGTATATAAACATTTTAAAATTTGCGTACATAAAATTTGATTTACAATACTCTTCTTACAAATTAAAATTTTTTAATTTATTTTAATACGGGATACTTAGCCATACACATTCATGGAAAAAGTAACTCACAAAACCATTTAGTTGGTAGAATAATAAATATATTCCTACATTGTATTCTTCGATTATGAAACAATTTGTAAACAATATTTAAATTAAAATGTTTTACTTTTCTTAAATGTGTTCTCTACACAGGGAGAACTAAGCATTGGATTCTTAGCCTTTTGAACAACTTTTGAACTTCCTTAAGGTATTTTATGTTACCTTTGTATAAAAGAGTCCTCAATTTAAGTTATTTTTTTCTTTTCAACAAATGAAATTATTTCTTCGTGTAGTAATTACCTGAACAACGAAGCTGAACTGAATTATTTTCAATTTCTATGCCATTTGAATTGCGTTTGACACCTTTCTTGTATTAACTAAGTTACAACCGGGTTTTTGTGAGTAAAAATTACCCGTATATATTTATTTATCTATGATTTATTTTTTATATACACACATGCATAATTAAGTATGCCTCCATGCTAATAAAAAAGAGCAATTAAAATACAGTACGTCCTATAAAGTTATGTATTTCTTTTGTTTGTATGTTTTATAGTTTCCTTAAACCAATATATATTTATCTAAACTTGACTTAAAACTAGAACCTTTAGGTTTCCATAAATCGCCATCAAGAAGTGCAAACCTTAGCCTCTTAATTACATCGGTTAATAATTCCTAAACTTCCCCTTATTGAGCGATTAAGCTGGCTTAGATGCCTGAGGGGCATTGAACCATTTTCCGCTGCTGGAATTCCTCAAATCGCATAATTACAACTCAATTTCGCAGTCTTCGCTCCGATTCGGATGCGGGCGATTTGGGCATGCGGTTTAATCTAATTACACATACGCCACGTTGTGCAGCGTTTCGCAATCACCGTCATCGGCGTCACCGTCACCGTCACTGTCACAGCGTCGGCGCTGTGATTGCTCACGTATGTGAGTCACGTTTTCTTGCCGCCGCCGTGGCACTCGCAAAGGAGTTGGGAACCGCTTTTGGCTTAGCCAAAGTTTCGGCTGATTAATGGCCAACTCGAACGGTCCATAAATAAATAAATAATTTATTAATTAACGCATCGCTCAGGGGCCCGAGTCATAAGCTATTAAGATCACTTGCAACTCGGTCCGGGCAATCACTTCCAAGTTGTGAATCCGTTGTTCTTGCCAAAAGTTTTCAATTGAGGAGCTGGTATTTTCGGAAATTCTGTACCCCTGCCAGGCAGTTCATCTTCATTTTTATGCAATTTTCCGCCGGTTGGCTCAATATGCTTTTGTGCCATTCCTCACTTGATTGATGGCCCACTGAGATTTACACATTCCCCTCCGACCTCCCATTGATGTGTTTTGGCATCATTTAAGCCTCGTTTCATATTCATGGCAATGGCAGAGGCCTGCTATGCGTCCTGTTGATGGATGAATTGTTGGCATCCGGAATGGTTCAATAAAGTTATTAATTTGCTTATTGTTTTGTTTCTGTCATTCGATTCAACAACAGAGATTTGGGCAACAACAATTTAACCAAGCTGGAGGCGAACTCATTCTTCATGGTACCCAATCTGGAGGAGCTGTAAGTATATGAGAGTCAAGTGGATTAAAAAGCTTATACATACATAATACGGGAATGGGGTCAAATATAGGGATGACAGGAAATAACGAGTTATCGATTCTGTATCTCTACAAATCGATATCTTAACGTTGCGATATAGGATCGATAATTCTCTTTGATGTATCGAAATTTGGCAAAGAAGAATCTAAGCTTAGCTTGAAAGATCATTGTTTGGAAAACTATTAATAACTAATACAACATGTAATTCTAAGGAAATAAATAATTTTGATAACTTTTTCGACTATTTTTTCAATATTATCGAAAATATCGATATTTTACTTGCTTGGTATATCGAGCTGCGTCAAACCAGAGCCTAAGCTCAGTTCAAACTATCATTAGATAAAGAAAAAAATAAATAAATAGCTAAAGACATAAATAACTAATTTAAATGCAGCTTTTAAGATGTTTAAAAAGCAGTCGATAACACAGAAAAAATAAATAAAATAACATTTTCGAATATATGTATGTCGATATTTTAATATTCTAACGTTAGGTGCGTTAGTTTCCAATATTTTAAACTTACATAGATATATTACACTATACGATATTTTCGATATGATATTGAGCGATATTTCACTTTTAGATACATTAAACTTTACGATATGTTATTGAACGATTTTAAGATTTTTATCAACATACCATATGGGACTTTTTCTCTCGATATACATCCCTCGTTTACTATGCCAGTTTTTAGATCTTTTTTAATTAATAATAAGCTCAACAATTCAGAGTGTCTAGATTATCCCTTCCCATTTTCACACCCAAACTACAGTAAACCCCTAAAAAACTGCCCAGCTCCCGTGGGGTGTTTTAGAACCCGCAAACTTCACCAATTTTAATCTGTGTCGGACTCGGACAACAAGAGTACAAAATATGACAGCATAAAAAACTTTCGTCATTTTAACAGCCAAAGTTGGCTTCGACGGGCGGGCAACTCATTATTCAATTTCACAGCGAAGCCGCCCGCAAAAAAAATCACAGCGGTCAACGGACGACCCGACCCTGACCAGACCGCCTCAGCCCCCAAACCGCAGGTCCTTGGCAATATAAATTACTTGATTACGCTGTATATTTCAGCGAGTTGGCACGATTAATTACTCCTGACTGTGCTATCCTTGCAATTTCCTGCACTTTAGCCGACGACACTCGACTCGACTAGCTGGGCTTTATGCTTTTCGTATTATTGTTGACCAAGGGAAGGTTTATTTGCAGAACTTTGTCCGACAATAGCATCATTAATATGGATCCCAATGCGTTCTACGGCTTGGGAAAATTGAAACGTTTGAGCCTGCAGAACTGTGGCCTCAAGTCCCTGCCCTCGCAGTCGTTCCAAGGACTCGCTCAGCTGACCAGCCTGTAAGTATGCAGCGTGAAGTGTTCAAAAATAAATACAGCCCTTGATGTGTTTGTGAGTGTGTACGTGGACGTTGATGTTGATGTTCGCTTCTAAGCATTGCCGTTAAGTCGAGGATATCGCCGCGACGGAGGACGGAGGAGTGGAGCCAGAAGCTCGCTGCAGGATGAATTTGTTTGCTTCCACGCAAACACACAAACACATCTGCACTCGCTTTTTTCCCATCCTTGCACCTCTCAATGTTCTCTATTTTTTGCCCCTTTAATTTGGACACTCGGTAATGGCTTAAACGCAGCCAACTGAACGGCAACGCCTTGGTCAGCCTGGACGGCGACTGCCTGGGCCACCTGCAGAAACTGCGCACCTTGCGCCTGGAAGGCAACCTCTTCTACCGCATTCCCACCAACGCCCTGGCAGGACTCAGAACACTCGAAGCACTGTGAGCCCCTTGACTTGTTCCCACTCGAGATTTAAGAGTATTCATGGATCATTTCGCCCTGCATGTTCCTCGAAATTTGTAACCCCATGAAATTGGCGATTGCTTAATGTTCTAATCCCCGCTGCTGCTGGCGCCTTATGGATGTTGTGTGTGTTAACAATTGTGTATTGTGTGTTGTAACTTAATTATAATCTTTAGATTAT
This sequence comes from Drosophila baimaii, assembly GCA_018874675.1. Lineage (NCBI taxonomy): Eukaryota > Metazoa > Arthropoda > Insecta > Diptera > Drosophilidae > Drosophila > Drosophila baimaii. The sequence continues at coordinate 3,243 of JAEIIU010048216.1, read as the reverse complement.
TATTTTCAAATTTTAAATGATGCGGCATTAGAATAAAATGAGTATTTCTATGCCAAAACGGTGAGGAGTACTGCAAGGAACGCTCCCTAATGACTACCTATATATCCTTTATGGATTTCACTAAATAAAATTGCATGAATAACCCTCCACTCAAGTGACTCAACGGTACACAAACCCATATAAACAAACCATTGCCAATAATAATAATAATAATTTTATGTGCATGTTTTTCACGTACATTGACCCCCTAACTTCCGACATCCTAAGTATATTTCCATTTTTAATCTATAAACTTACTCGACCCACAAAAAAGCATTCAGTTAAATGAAAGTTAAGGCATCATAAAGTCTGGCGATTGCTCATAATTCTTGTCTTCTGCTCCCACTTTAACCATCGACAGCAATTTGGGCAGCAATTTGTTGACAATAATAAACGACGAGGACTTTCCACGAATGCCAAACTTGATCGTCCTGTAAGTAGTTGAGGTCTCCCAGCCAACCGCATTCATGTGCACAAGTTTAAGCATTTATTTTCTTTCCTTTCGCAGTTTGCTGAAGCGAAATCAAATCATGAAAATCTCCGCGGGTGCCCTTAAAAATTTAACTGCTTTAAAAGTTTTGTAAGTAGCAACCACCACATGCGAGAACTTTGAATACTTTAAGCACTGCAGCCCGGAAGCACAACCGCCACATGAGCCGAGAAGACACGGCATAAACCCACTGACACCAGGGCGCCCTAAAACTGCAATTGATTTCAAATAGAAATACGATTTTTTTTCTCGGAAAGGAGAAGCCGAAGGGAAAATTCTCTATTGGTGTTGCCATAATAATAAAGAGGGAGGGAACATACAAAAATCTAAAAAAATATTAAGAAAAGATCTTCTTGAATTCAGATTTCATCATCTAGGTTTTCGACTACAGCAAATTAATAGATCATATAATTTTACGATTTCAATGAATTCACTCCAACAGTCTTTATCATGTTTTCTACATAATGCAGGCTAAAGATGTTAGTCTCATATTGTTGGTGACTTATTTTGATCACCCGAAAGAAATATGGCAAAAAAAAAAATGTAAAGTGTTACAGTTTTTCACGTCACACATTTATTTTTTTATAATTAAATTAAAGGTCCGAAACTTATTATGCGAACGTTTCTTTTTCTGAATCTTTTAATAATTTTAATGCATATCATATTAATTAAAGTAACTATAAAAGGCTGGAAAATTCAGCAACTCGAATCTCTTATACCTTTATAGTAACCTAATGAAGTTTTCAATATACACATTAAATCCGATCATTTCTTGTCTTGTATAAAGCAATATTTAAAGCAGTTTTCATGTAGGTTATCAACATATTCTAAATTTAATTTACAGATGTCATTAAAAACAATCTTGTTGTTTAAGTCACAATTAAATTTTAAAATTGATAACAGAGTATATCAGGTTATAAAATGGGGAACGCCATACGATTTCTTGGCACTCGTATTTTAAAGACTGGGTTGACATAAAGAAATTGAGTTGCCTTAAAGCTCGCTTGAAATTGAAAACCCAGAAAGAGAGTGCCTAGAACCAGCTGCTCTCTAGTACGCATACATGAGCCGATGATTGTACGTGTGCACTCGCCTTCTGAAGCATTCTAAATCAATATTGGGCGTATTCTATATTTTTGATATCTCGATTGTATTACCGACCTTTAATTTTGTAAATTCAGCGATTGGCCAACTCGAGGTCCGTAGTTCGGTTTAATTATTTTGATATTTTATCAATATTATTTGAAAACAATTAAAAAACCGTTTTGAATTGATTTTTCTTTTGCTTTTAAGGTATTTAACGTAATTTAAGACAATGAAATGGATAAAAAGATAGATTGTTATTTATAAAATGAATATATATAAATAAATAGAATATTTAGATAAATTCCTCAGTCACTTCTACAAACAAATAACAATAACAAAAATTTGACAAACTTCTACAGATATTTCTTTAAAATTTTTAAAATTACAAAAATTGAGCCCAATTTCTCAAATATTTCCTTTAAACTACAACTTTTCGGATATATCGGGATATGATCCGAAATTCGGAAATGAGCGAAAATGGTTCAATTTGATATATCGGTACTTAAAAAGCTTTACTATGCAAGCGCATTATATTTTATAAATTTCCAAGTCTTTAAATTTGGGATGCTGATTAACACTTGAATCTATATACATATATATATTCGGAGGCAAATGTGCTGCAAGCCTCTGGTAGAAGCATAAATACCCTGCTTGGGTTAATAAATACGAGGAATATAGAAAAACGATGCAACTTGAAGCGGGAGCAAGTGGCAAGTGGAAATGGTGTTTATCCGTTTTGCGGCCATGGCTCGAATAAATTTCAATTTCCCAGCGAAAGCGTGTAAAAGTTTTGGTTCCCCTTTTTTGCACCGCTGTGCGGTGAGTTGAGTTCAGCTCAGTTGGGTTCAGTTTGGGATTCTAGGATTCAGTTCCGACAGCTTAAATTGTCGTCGCCAGCGCTGACGTTCTGCGCTTCTGTTTACCGCAAATTTTTGGCTTTTGCGCTGCACGCTCTCCGCGTTCCCATAAAACCGCTCCGTTTCCTTCACGCCCACCCCAATTCCGCCACCCACCGCAGGGCAGCAGACAAATATGCAAATTTATGTTGTGGCTGACGGAGTCCCATTCTCTCTCTCTCTCTCTGAGCGGGGTTAAGGAGGGCGATGCACGAGGAATGCATCAGGCTAAAGTGAAAGTGCTCGCCGTGCATCGCGTAAATCTAAACGTTCGCAAAGAATGGGCAAAATTTTCCGTGTGCATTCTGGCATTTGCTTAAAAGATTTATGGATGCAACACCCAGCCACCAAAAGTCTAGTTAGAGTGGGTCATAAAGGGGGGGGAAATGATATGGAAAGTTGGTGGCGAGAGCATCTGTTGTTTGCCGTCACCACTTGGCCTATAAATATGTAGTTATCGAAGTCACCGCAAGGTGTTTAAAAATAATGAGAATGGTACTACCCATACCTTCATCTTGAATTTAAAGATAAAGATCTTTGTTCTTTAATATTTTTATGAGTTTGTTCCCTTTTGATACACCCAAAAAAACCGATAGTATGAATTCCATACGCGTTGTGTTAAAATTATACTACAAACAGTAGAACAAGCTTAGTAGTGACTTAATACTAAATAATATAAATTCTATACTCCGCAGTATAATTTTTATACTCATTTGTATACATTTTATATTT
>JAEIIU010048212.1:0-19024 GCA_018874675.1 Drosophila baimaii | reverse complement strand
CAAACTTTGAAAATATAAAAAAAAAAAAATTTCGATTTTTTCGGAATTCTACAGTAGAATACCCCCTTAAAGTTAAATCTCTGTCAATATACATTTATTTTAAATCATAATTATACTGGGGATATATGTATGTGTATCGAGAGGAAAATTCCTTTATAATATATCGGTATCCCATTGAAAATATCTTTAAGTTATATATCGAAATCTAAAATATATATAATGTATATCAAATAGAGAGCTTAAAGAATTCTTCTAAACCTCGACAAACCAATTCTACTTTACCTCGTAGATACGTTTTTGCATATCTTAAAAAAATAAAAGTTAAATCTCTTTCTGTATGAATTAATTTTAAATCCGTTTTAATGTCGGTAAATATATTCAAAATCATATTGAAAAGTATATCGAATATCAAAAAAGTATCGCATTTAACATTAATATATCGATAAAATCAAACAAAGATCCGAAAGTTGTCTTTAATTGTTTTGTCCTATTTACCGCCTATATTTAAAACACACTTAGTTATTTATATTGTATATATACAGTATATATATTTTTTTTTTCAACAACAAAAGCTTAAACTAAGCTTTAGCACTTTGGCATAGTGCGATATATCAAACATTTTATAAATTGATCGCAACGTTAACATATCGATTTATGTATTTGCGTCATATATCTATACAGTATGGACTCGAAAGAGTCATTTCCGATTCTATAAAGTATAAATGTACGTATTCTCTTGATCAGCATCAACAGCCGAGTCGATCTAGCCATATTCGTCTGTACATGTTTTTTTTCACTTTGAATGTGTTCGAATCTGAAGTCGAAATTGTCTTTTTATTAATTTTATGGGCAATAAAAATGCCAAATATTATTGATAATAATAATAATATATTTTTTAAGCTAAATTCTAAAACAAAAACAACATTTAAAACATTTAAATTAAATATTCTGTATGTATGTACCTTTAATTTTAATATATTGACTTTCTTTTTTTACAGGTGAGTTTTCGTGCTTCATTATCATCCGTATAAAAAAAGAAAACAAATATATAAAGCTGATTTTAAATATCTACAGTTGGGTAAGATTTAATGTTTAAATATAAATGTAGCCTAGGAGGGAAATACAACCATTTTTGATGACCAATGTGATTCTCTTTCTCCTGCATTTTCTACTTTTCCTGCTAGTATCTGTCTGTATGCCGCGAGTTCTTTTTTTTCTTCGCTTGGAAGCTTCGCGAAATAGGTGGTTTTTATCACGTTTTTTTTCGGCTACGATTCGCGAAAAAGGGAAAAATCAGCGAGAGAATACAGGAAGAGCGGTGCTCTCCTAGACTGCTGAGAGGGGTGGGGAGACTTCGCTTTTCGCCATATTCCACCTTCTCACTTTTCATGGCGGGCTTAGTTTTCCAATGTGCAACATGCAGCAGCCGCAGCAGCAGCAGCATCATCATCATCTCTGTGACCGAGCGAGAGCGAGCTAGCGAGAGCGAGGCGGAGGTGGATGCTGTGGAGACTGCCATTTCCAGTGTGTATTTAGCAAAATGTTTTGTTGCTGTTGTAGCTTAGTTTTCCCACACTTCCAGGCAACTGCGACAGCATCGGCAACAACCTGCAGCAACCTGCAGCAGCAGCAGCAGCAGCAGCCTGCAACAACACAAGGCTGAAAACTCAACAGAGCTTTTGGGAACGGCCTCAGTTTTGTGTCTATTACCTCCACGCACATACGGCAACCTACCACCCCTCAACCCCTCACTTCTCTGGCCCCTGAAAATTCGGCCGAAAACCCGGAACCCGAAACCCGAAAACCGAAAAGCCCCCCCTTTGCAACCGCCTTCCCTCAGTTTTCCCATGCATTTTCCAGCAACAGCAGGCTAGGGCCCCCCTTTTGTTTGCCAAATGCAACCAACAATCATGATGACGGAATGCCTTGCCCTAAACACAAACACAAAACCCGAAACCACCCTTTAAAAAAAACCCCCCACACCCACTTTGACCCCCCCTTCCCAGTCAGAACACGCCGTCCATGGAGCTTAGTTTAGTTTTTGGGTATATACATATGTACATAAATCAAAACCATCTTGCAGTCGGTTGTCGCTTTTAGGCTTCAGTTGAAATGCGTATTTTTTTAGAAAAAAAAAAAAACAAATAAGGTCATACTAAAATTCAATTATTTTCAAAGTTCAAGGAGTAAATTAAACAAAACGTTTAGGAACTGCAATAAAAATTAAATACAAATTGTTAAGAGCTTAAAGTATTATTGAAAACAGCAAGAAACCAATTTTACACTTAAAAACGGTAATTAACTGGCCTTTTTATACCCTTGCAGAGGGTATTATAATTTTGCCATGATGTTAGCAACGCAGTGAAGGAGTCATCTCCGACCACATAAAGTAGATTTATTCTTGATCAGCATCACTAGCCGAGTCGATCTAGCCATGTCCGTCTTTTGGTTTTTTATGCAAACTAGTCTCTCAGCTATCGGTCTGAAACTTTCAGCGTAGTCTTATATTTTTTTCAAGCAATATATATGTATGTCTACACGAAAAGATCAGGAAAAATGAGCATATTTTCACTATTTTTGAAGATATTTGAAAGAAACTTCATTTGTGCCCCTATAATATGATTATAGCCACACCCTAGAAATTTCGGACTAATATATCATATAGCTGCCAAAGATACTTTACATATGATTTTACATTTTACATATGTTTTACATTATACATGCTCTTTTTAAATGATCAGAGCATTTTGTTAACATTTTCATTAAGATCGGCCAATTATATCTGATAGCTACCATATAAACATATATGCGAAACAGGGTGTTTCGAGTAATTTATGCTCTTAGTATCAAAATCTTGATTAATAAGTAACAAATTATCTGCAAGGGTATATAAACTTCGGCTCCGCCCGAAGTTAGCTTTGCTTACTTGTTAGTAGTCTTATGGTAAACAAGGTCTGGATTTATGTGGATTTAATCAGTCGCTTAGATTAAGTAATAAAAAACTAAATTTTATACTAAAATTAATAATATTAATAATCTAAATTGTTCAACTACGCCCTTGGTTAATTGAGCCGTCTAATTAATAACTGTTTTTATGTCCGTCAAAAAGTGTCAGCAATCCGATTCCAGTACTTAACCTTCTTGCATCACCTGTCTTAACCCATTCTTCGTGTTTAATTCGAAATTCATCACGTAGCCAAGGAATCACATAATCACTCGATTGCCAGTCAGTACACGGTTAGGTAACTTCCCGTTACTCCTACCTTTGACTGAATCTTTTGTTTCCAAGTCAGTATACCTACCTCCCCACTCCCCTCCCAGGTGTGTGTGCTTTAGAGAGAGAGAGAGACTCCTGACCAGTTTTGGCTAATAAGTGAAGCAGCCATAATTGTTTGACAGGCGAAAAGTAGAACCCATTCTATAGAACCAAAAGGGCGTGGCATACACATTCACATACACACGCACCACTGGCAACATTTAGGGCTCTAACCCAGAAATCATAAATCTCTCCTAGGCGGCGGGGATTATAAATGCCAAACGGAGGAACACTCGGTACTCGTCGTGTGTAAAGGGTATATGTATATTGTATTTGTTTAAAATTGGTGATCCTTGTGTGTGGCTGTGTCTTTAATAAACGTCCAATCTGTTTAATCACGATTGTGACACATCAGCGCTTCTTTTTTGCATCCATAAACCTATAGAAAATCAAAGCCATGTATCATTTTTAGCGATTTGATTATTTTACTTCTTTTTTTACCTTACATTAGGGATGGCAAAAAGTATCGTTATAATTTTTGATAATTTTTATTATTATTATCGAAGGACGATATATAAAATGTATATTATACACCGATATTGCAACTAGTGATATGTATGTGCGATAAATGAATATTCTATTTGATATATCGAATCTTTAATCGAAGCTTTTGTAGAAAATAAATAGAAAAAGATTATCAACAAGTTAGTTTTTAAAGAAGTTTAATACACATATAATCGCTAAACAAAAAAGCTAGTTAATTAAATAAATTGTTTTTGATAATATCGATATTGTAACTTTAAATGTAATATTTTTCGATTTATCAATTTTCGATATATCAGACTTTACGATACTTCTGATATGATATGATTTCGATATTTTTGTTGAAATATTATATCGGATCTTTCCATTCGATATATGTACATCCCTACCCTCTATAGAAAGGGTAAGGCACCAAATTTCCCTACCGAAGCCCTACAAAAAAAAGGGCAGAATAAGCAAGCAAAGCGAAATTGACAGCCATCCGCATTGGAAGTTGTGTGTATTTTGTTTTTGTAATTCTAATCCAGAGATGTTTCTCCCGATAAAGCACCTTTTTCAGGTCTGCAACATAAACAATGCAATAAAAACAATGGGTATCTTATGGTCGTGACCCTGACCGCTGCAGTGTTCTCTCCGCTTCGTGTCGGTGTTGGGGGGGACTAGTGTGCTAGTGTGCGAGTGGGTGTATCTACGGGATGCGTGAGTTGCATGAGTGCAGGATGCGCGCGCTGCAAATACACATACACACTTGGACATGGGGCAGCGCAACAGCAGCTCAAGGAACAAATGACGACGACGACGACGACGATGGCGGCTGGTGGTCCTCAATCACGATATCTCGGCGGAAAGCTGGGTGGTGCATACATCGTGGCAAGGGGGTCACTACTTTTGGGAGTCTGGGTTCCCCTCCAAAAAAGGGGGGCTCGCACGGCGGAAGGTGGTGGGGGAAGCTGGTCCTTCCATCGTTGGAGGATTGGTGGAAAATCGTGGAAAATTTTCGGCAGCCGCCAACCCATTAACACGATGGCAATGTGGTAACGATGACGATCTGACGAGCGCAACTCCTCTTCGGTTGGTTGGGTTTTGTTTGTCATCGCGTTTCCCATTTCCCATTTCCGATTTCCCCATTTCACATTTCTTCTCTGCCTTTCGGTTTTCGGCCTTTGTTAAAAATCTGGAATCGAAGCCTGAGAGACCTGTGCATCTATAAATGTTTATAAAAAAAATATATATACATACATATGTAAACATAAATTTTTTGCCAGTACTAATCTTTACTAAATATTTTTGTGTGGTCATACATTTTCTATGTATTTTTCTTTCAAGGGATAACAGAAAATATCGATACTGTACATATTGATGTTATCGATAACAATAATATATATATTATCGTTAATAATAAAATAATATCGATAATAATAACATAATATAATCGATAATAAATGCGAAATTTTCAGTATTTTAAATTTCGATACAACAAACTTTACGATATATTCGATATGATATTGAGCGCGATATTTTTGTCGATATATGTATTATGCTGGACTTTTCCTCTCTACATCCCTAGTCTTTTCATTAAAGACTCTTCAATTTTCCTTGTCTGTTTGGGAAATACAGGTCCAAAAGTTGACTTAACTTAGTTCGCCGCCGGCCTGTTTTCCCAAAAATGTGCAGCTCTTGGTGTTAAGCGGTATAATCAAGGTTTTTAGAAATTCCAAAGTGAATTTGTAGAATTTGATCTGCTTTAGTTATTAGGGGGAAGTCACATGTGTGTTTCGGATCTTGAGACCTCGTTCGCCTTGTTCACACTTGATTAGCATTTAGCTTGGAATTTTATATTTTCACTTCTTTCCTACATTAAATGGTTTTTCCTTTAGGTCTAATTTCCTTGGTTGTCACATTTTTGGAGCACATTTTCCATCATTCTTCGCAGCTTTCTGATTTGGCTTTTCCTTATTTTGTTGATTTTTTACACAGGCCTCTTCTCGTCTTTTACACTCACTTTTCTGCCCCTTTATTTGCCTTCGCATTTTCCTCCCTATTTTGGTTTTTCAGCCTTCTTTTATGGCATTTCTGTCCTTTTATTTTTTAAATTCTGTTGCGCCCACGCTTTACACTTGTCTCTATCTTCCTCTGCTTGTCTCCGACATTTCTCGCGCGCTCTCTCTCTCTCTCTCTCGCTTTTCACCATTTTCCCACCCACATCACTTGTCCGCTGCCTGCCCTTTGGCTTTTTTCGAGGCCCTTTGTCAGCTGTTGCAGCTTCAGCCGCCATACATTTTGATGCAGTCTCTTCTTCCAGGCCTTTCTACCCATTTTCCACTCGCACACGTTCACACACACACACACAGACACAGTCGCTGTGGAAAACCCTTTCCCGATACATCGCATTTTGTTGTACTTTTGTGCGTTTATTAAATGCACATCAAGGCGAGAAAAGAGGAGCTTTCATATATGTATATTTTCTTCTTGCTTATTTGGTATGATTTTTTAACCCTCTTTTCAGTTTTTTTCCGTTGCACTTCGTTTTGGGGAACTGCACTTCGGCTTTTGCGTTCGTTCCCAAAAATTTGTTGTTGTTGTTACGCTGATTCCTATTTTGTGTGTTCATAACTCACAGCGAATGGACGGACCCCTCTCTTTCGCACAACCCCATCACCCCCATCAGCCCCCCATCACATCACCCGTCCCGCTCTCGGCCACTCTCTGGCCATCTCTTTCTACGAGAGGAGCAGAATTCTCTAGAGAGAGAGAGCGAGCGAGCGAGAGAGAGCGAGAAGAGAAAGGCTTTCACATCCAGAAGTTGTTGCCACTTTAAGTTTGGTTCCGCCGTTCGTTGTCACTGTTGTCGGGCTAACGTTATCCTTAAACACACACTGCAGCATAAACCCACAAACACACACACCCATCAGCCCACACACACACACACACAAACACCCGCACCCGCACACACCAGACACACCCGCACACCGCACATCGCATACACATGCAGCAAGGAAACCCGGAAAAGCAGTTGCCCCCCAGGAAAAGCGGAAGAAAGCCCCCTAAAAAGTGCAAGTCTTAAGGGTTTCTCTCCTTCTTCGGCTTCCCCTTTTCTGTATGATACTCAGAAATCTGCTGGTAAATATTAATTACCAAATGAAAAAAAAAAAAAAAAAAACAAAACCTAAACTTAAACTAAAACAATGCAAACCACCGATGAACACACTGTTTTACTTTTACTTCTCCTTAATCTGTGCAAAGTTTTCTTAGAGAGTGTGCGTGTAGATATATAGAGATAGATGATTGACTAAACGAATTGTCCAGCAACAAGTGGGGGAGAAGTCTAGATTGCGGTTAGTGATGGGAGAGACTTCGATAACTCAACGTAGCTAAGAATTAATCAAAGTAAAATGGGACAATATATGGCGGCATTTATTCTTACAGTTTTTAATGATTTTACTAAATATTCCCGTAATATTCTGTAATTAACCTCATTCTTATTCCTTAAATCCAAATTTGTTTCTCAAAGTCCTATTTTTTAATAAATTTACAAAAATCTTTTTTATCCTAAATGTATTTGAACATAACGTCAGTGAAAACGTACTATTGAAATACTATTTAACCAGAACCTTAACCTCAAGTTACTTTATCCTAAGCGGAAATCAGATCTTATAGGGGAAGTGTTGCCAGGCGATGAGCGGCCGGATAAGCTAGATTTTGGGAAAAATAAGCTAAAAATTTAAAACAAAATGCTAAAATATAAGCTACATTCAAAAGTTAGAAAACATACATGATGATGAGGACTTTAACTTTTATAAGTTTATAATCTACTTCTCTTAGTTAAAATTAAAAAGAAAAGAAAAAAAAAAAGAACAAAAACCTTTGTTCTATTTTATTTCCGGAATGTACATATGTAATTTTTCTAAAAAAAAAATCCTTGAATATTGAAGTTACTTGCCTAATAAATTACCATAACTTTATTTTTTACTAAAAAAGGGCCAAAATTACGGCAAATGTTTGTTTCTATTAAAAATTAGTTTATTCATTACTTTAAAGAGATTACAAATTACAAATAAAAAATGTTTCTCAAGAAAATTCTTGGAAAGCCCTATTTTTTTGCTTTTGACTAATTTTACAAGCTAAAAATGTACTGCTAATTTCCCAATTATAAAATTGGAATAATTATAGAATATACAACATGCTCTTTAAAATAACCTGTATTCAAGCTCGATGCAATTTTGAAACCCTTTTTCTTTTACAAATTTTGATAGAAATAGCTTATAATCAGCTAAAAAGACAACACTGCTAATAGGGATTCTAAAACTAAATGTATGCTTTGGAATACATGTATTCTTGAAGTTCAATGGTGTATGCTAAACTTATTTATTTCATTCATAACGCTAATTAACTAACACCGGGCTGCTTTTCTTCTTGTAACCAAAACTTTTTCTCTACGTTTTCTCATTAAAGCTTAACGATTAAACGTTATGATTTTAACTTCAAGACATCTAACTCTAATTTGCCAGAGAAACTTATTTTGGCCTTCTACTTAAACACAAAAATTTAAAAATTACTTTATCAAATTTGGAAGTGCAATTAACAAGTAGTATATAAATCTTAAAATATTTTTCGCTATTGAGTGAGTGAATAATGGACATGTGACAAAGGTGACAGAAATCAAAGCCCGATAAAAGCCAAAGTTTAGATTTAACCTAATTAAAGGTTAATTAAATAAGTATGACAACTTACATTGGGGGAGCCCTCGTCTCAAGTCAAATTAAAGCTAATTGAAAGTTCACTTTTAACCTCTGATAACCCCCCCACCTCACCCCCACCGAGTGTATTAATGTGTATATTTAGTATGATATTTTAAGAGCTGACCTAACTCAACCTAACCCCACTTCACAACGTGATTGGCGGCAGCCGGCGATTATTCGATTGAAGTTCGATTGCCGTTAGGTGGCAGAAAGCGACTTCCAACATGCAACATGCAACATGCTACATGCAACTTCCAACTGGGTTCCAATTGCCTATACTTTTTGTTGTCATCAACTTTTTGCTGATGTTGCTGCTTTTTTCCAAACTGTGTCAGAGTGGCTTTTGCTTTTGCTTCCAACTTACAGAACCAGTTTAGTGGAAAAGCAGGGAAAATCGGGGGTGCGGAAAAACGGAAAAAGGTGGAAAATAGCCGAAAGAAGAGAACCGAATAGGGAGGAACCGAACTGGAGTTGCAAACATATAGAGAGCAGACACTTCTTGGTACCTTTTTTTTTCTTTTCTATTAAAGAAGCTGATTGGGATTGCAAAGTCAGCATTTAAATACGGGCACACTAGTACAGACTCTAAAACGGCTTCGGTAACACTAATATAATTGTGCATTTGTTTTAAAACAAAAATAACTCGTGCCATAATGCAGATATGTGGGATTACACTTGTCTTTGGGACTTCATTTAATTTTATTTAAATTTAAAACAATTCCTTTTTGAATCAAATAATAAAATCTATTAGTATCTTAGTTATCGATCTCCAACATTTTCGATTTAAATAAAATTTATTCGTTATGAATTAGAATTATGATTCAAATTTCTAAATGGTTTTATAACATTCAAAAATGTGAAATAAATTAACTATATGAAATGTTGTGTGATTAAATGAATAAAATATTTTATTGCTATCCTTAAGCAGCACAGATATCGCAAAGGACATTTCACTAAATAAAAAAAATATAAAGAAATTTACCCCAGTTGATAATATTTCATGACACCGTGTTATTTTGTGCAAGGGAAATTCCGACATGAGAAGCAGATTTTGTGAACAAAGTTGGAAAAGGTATTAAAGAAAGTCCTTTCCTTTTTCCATTTCGCCACTTACTTTGCCCCTTTACCCCACCCGCACCCCCAGCTCCCCTCACTCACCCATTTGCTAATTTTCTGTCCAACCATTTTCCTTTATTTTTCGACACGCTTTTCCTTGATTTCCCTTTACCCCAGCTTTTCCTTTTATTTAGCGTTTTTTTTTTCTTCTTTTCCTTTCTTGTGCTTTTGGCTTTGGCTTCGGCCTCTGTCGGCGTCGACTGCGCTGCGACTGCGCTGCCAGTACCACACACACACACACAGATATACACACACAAACACACAGATATACTAGCCAGCACACACAGATACACCAATACTCACTCACGTATTTACTACATTCCTCAGTACTTGAAGCGCCTCCGGAAGTGATGGTTTTCATCTCTGCGGCGGTGCGTCGCGAATTTTGAGAGCGAAAATAACAAAGCAAAAAAGCAAAAGAAGATAAGCTTAATAAGAGCTAGTTGGAAAATACGGCCGAAAATTATGTAGAGCTTATTGGCCAGCGAAAACTACAAAATCGGGCATTGTTATTATTGGGCAGCAGCTGCTGAAGAGAATACGTAGTATATTTCTTCATCTTGAATGTTGTTGTTTTTTTTTTTGCTGTGCGTGTTCAGTTCTGATTCTTCTCTGAAATATCAAAAGATTAATAATACTCAATAAAATACTCAGAGTTTTGCAACTTTATAAAGGTGAAAATATATTAAAAATAAAAAAACCAAACATTTGGCATGTGCTGTGGTATGTGTGTGCATTGTGAGTATTAAAAAGTGGAAAGAAAAAGAAAGAAAAATCAGGAAAGCAGCTGAAGAATGCGCAGCAAGCGAAATACCAGCGATTTGGGCCTATTGCAGCGCACCTGCATTGTTGGCGGAAAATCGGTGAGCTAATAGAGAGAAAAACACTCACTCAAACTGCAATAAAAAGTTTAGAGGAAAACATTTAGTCATATATGTACATATGTATTTATGTATAGTAAATATGAAGCTTTAATAATTAATGTACTTAAGATTAACTTAAAGCTAAAAGTAGCTATATCAGGAAAACATATACTTCAACACTAGATTACCATGCTTAATTTTACAATTTGAATATTAAGATTTCTTAAATTTCAAAAAACTATTAATAATAATAAACTATAACTATATAATCAAGACTTGTTGTATCATCAAACCAATGATAAATCTTTAGGAAAATTAAATCATATTTACATATTTTACATATGTACATATATTAAAAAACTACTTTTAAATGGCTTTTTGTACAAAAGCAATGTACACGTAGGTCATATTGTCAATTTTTACTGTAATCCTTTTAAAAAAGGTCTTCAAAAGTATGCCATACATGTCAGGTGCATCATTTGGAAGCATACTTTTAGACAGCATATACCTTTATTTCAGATCCACAGCTATTTCTGTGTATTTTTTAGTTCCTTAAATTGGTTAACTGGGTGTATTAAATCAATTTGAGTCTAACAAAAATAGTTATCTAGATTCGTTAAAAGTATATTGTTATTAGTAGGACATTGCAAATTAATTGTAATTTAACTCGATAAATACCATGACACACTATTAGAAAACTCCGAACAAACGAGTAAAAAAATAACGAACCAAAATATTAAACAAAGTTTTGCCTTAATTAAATTAATTTGTGTTTAGACCCCCCCAACAACAAATTTCCATTCATTGCTATGCCAGAATATAATAATTAGACGGGCGATGTGTAGTGCCCCATCCGTCCCTTTCGCCCCAATGGAGTTTGCCAATGGGGCAACACATGCGCGAGAGAGTCGGCGAGTGGGAGAGAGCAGCGGGGGAGCGGGCAAGCTGGTGAGAGCGAGAGCCGACCCGACTCGCTTATTTCCCCCCCTCTTTTTCAAGCTTCTGTCTGGCGTTTTTTTCTACTTCTGGGCGCCTGTTACATTCTGTAGACTGCAGCGTCATTGCAGCGACGCTGTGGTCTTTATCGTTTTTGTTATACTTGTACTCTTAACAGCAACTTTAGTCGATTCAAATTCAAATTTCACAAAACGTGTGACACGCGAAACGTAAAACGCAAAGCGAAAAACGAAATACGAAAAACCGCAACGAACTTTAACTTTAACAAACTGTGCACCAGTGCCTCACTCGGTCTCTCTTTTTCTCTCTTGTTCGCAAACTCACACCCCTCAACCACCTACATTGAGTTCGGTGGGGCGAGAGAGCAACAGAAGAGCTGCTGTTGATTGTTTTCACTGGCCGCTGGGGGCGCTAATTTGCCTTACGCGACACGGGCTCCCACAGCCTATAAAATTAGTGTGTACAGTGAAGGTTAACGAAGGAGAATAATAGACAGATAATTAAATTAAAGACTTTGATTTGACAAACATAAATTTCCTTACAGGCCAATTAATTTCAGCGAAAATTCGTATATTCATTTATATACATATTTTGTCATAAAGTAAAATCTAAAATTAAATAACATTAGAGTACAACAAATTAAGAAGATTGTTTTGGAAAGCCATTAATTTATTTGTTTTCTTAAATGTTTGCAATGCAAACATCTGACTTAGATTATGATACCCTCTGCAAGATTAACAAGATAACAGTATAGTAGCATATTATGATTGCGTGTAATATTCCATAGTTGACACAGTACTCGTCGCACAGCAACGGCAGGCAAACCGCACATCCGATGACAAATATGTCATTTTTGGCAAGCCAATTAACATGAGTTATACGAATAATCATCGTGTATTCCTGCCACCCCCTTTCGCAGTCTGGCTTTACATATTTATGTATGTAGTTATCACTTACTGTGTACATATGTATGTACATATGTATGTATAATTTCGGTTGCTCATTTCTCTTTCGAAATCACCGAGAACATTTGCACTGCATTGTTGCTATTTCGGTATGCCTGCCTGTCTTGTTGCTGTTTCTCAATCCCACTCGCTGGTCGTTGAATTTTTGTAATTTTTTTCGGTAGATTCGCCTGCTCGCTTTTTCTTAACACCCGTTATTTCGCATATGCGACATACAACAAAATACACCAGCGAATTCGCTCATAAATCGGGTGTAGGCAAATATCGTCTGTTCATTCCATGGATCATAGTGTAAGCCGAAAAATAAAATACAAAATACCGAATCCGAAACGGCAACATAAAGAGTTTAATTTTTCCTCAACATTATCATTAAGAGTTTTACGTACTCCTAACGGCAACTGAAACGAGGCAAGAGCCAAAACACGGCAGAAGGGTAGGGGAAGGTGGTTGAGAGGAGAGAGCAAACCACTTGCAGAGCACATAACAGTGCCCGGCAGTTTGTGTTCGATGGAGAGAGAGAGAATGGAGAGTGCAAGCGTGGGAGTGGGTGAAAAAGCAGTCTAGGGTTGACACGCCTTTTCTAAATTACTAACATCTGTTATTTAAATCTAGCTTTTTTTTCTAGACATGTTGACGGATTATTTACCATTATTTAGATTTTTCTCTTGGCATTCTCAATAGAAACTTCTTTTATTTAGAAAGCCGAAAACTTATGTATTTACGAAAAAAAATTTACCCGAGTATTTTGTGACTCTTTAATCGTATGAATATAGTGGTTGCAGACCCGTAGTATATATAAATATATTTAGGTAGGAATAATTTACGTCCTATAGTAGAAGCATTATTGCCGATTTAATATTTCAATTTCATTTATTACTTCTTCCTTATTTTTTTCACTATTCGACTCTTTTAACTAAAGTTTCTATTAAGCTTCACCTTAAACAGCAATTCCTTTCACGAGTTTAATTAAATTGTGCGTGCCTCGGTCTAGTATTTTATTCAGTGAGCTGGCAACTCTACCATCCATATCCCTCTCTTTTTCTCTGTACCACTTTGTATATGTGGCTATCTCGTTTGCTCGCTGGCCCACATCCCACAAGCAGTCAACAATTCTCCGCCTCTCTCGTTCTCCGATTCTCCTGCTCTCTCGCTGTTTGCCTGTTATATTGGCGGTTAGACGCGCGCGTCAGGTAGAAAACATGGTATAACGTATCGACTTCGACGTCGGCAGACGGTCGACGGTCGCTTCCTATTTTCTATTCTCAACGGTGGCTGTTTGTCTGGTTAACATTTTTTTTTCCATATTTCTCGACTTTATTTATGGTTTGTGCTGCCGAGAGTTTTGCTGCTATCAGCCAACGTCAAGTTTATCGATTTTTTTTTTCCACGTCTCTGGCCCCTATCTCTTATTTTCTCGGTCTCTTGGTCTCTCCTGCTCGTTCTTCACCCGCCGCCAATCGGCTTTACAGCTCGTTTCCCCATCTTTCCTTTAACTGCTCTCCCTCTCTTCTTGTTACCGCTAAACTGCTCGCTCTGTTTTCCCTCTCTCGACCACTGGCATTCGCTGTTATAGTTTCTGTGCGCCTGTTCTTTCCCTCGAATATCGAATCTCGATTTTCGATGAGATTTTGTTACGAACAAGCGTATCCGTACCATAAACCCATCCCCCAGTGCATACTTGAAAGCCGTGGCCCCTTCAAAAATTATTTATTTATTATACGGATTACAAATGCCTCTTCAACAGAGTGCAAAAATGTAAGGGAACAAAAAATTCAGACGGTTCAGGTCTGGAATTCTTCGCAACGGTCGTCGCTCTCACCTTCACCACAAGCACATCTACATCTCTACATATTGTACATATAGAAGTGTGTGCGTGTGTTAACCTCACCACACACGACAGCTGGCCGTCTCACTCGCCCGCCTTGATTTCATCATTTACCATATTTAATTCCATTTAAATGAAAATGAACTCAAACCAATTACCCCGACAACGCGAGAGAGAAAGAGCGAGATAGATAGACTACGTCTCGTTCCAAGCTCCGATTCCTAAGGTCCACTTCTCTATAAGTATGTTAATATGTACATCTGTCTGTATGTATGTAAGTATGTTTATGTATGCCCCAATATTCCGGAGCAGACTTCTGGCAGACAGACGACGTGCAAGCGTCCCGCCATGCAGCCAGCAACTGAAGTTGATAACACGCGAGCAACTGGCAACTGGCAACACACCGGCCAACGAGCAACTCCCAGCCCCAACAATACGTATAACAAAAACAACCATATCACAGAGAAAAGCAAAGCAAAAAAAAAAACCCCACACACCAAAAGCAAAAAGGCAACGACGCCAGCAGAACGACAACGGCAACGAACCCCAACATTTCACCAACAACAACAACAACCACAACAGATTTTACAACACCAACAACAACGAGGGCAACAGAAACAACCGCCACTCAGCAGTCAAGTGCTTGGCTTGTGGCCCAGGCAAAAAGCAGCGTGGGAAATATTTCCTATACACAACAGCAGGGCACAAGGGAACGAAATATGATGAATTTCGGATCATGTGATACCCTAGAATGTAATAATCCGTATTAATTTTTTTTCGAGAAATGGACTAGTCAAACAAAAGCATCGTGAAAAAATAAATATTGAAACCCCATAAGGTACAATGTTATCATAACTTATAAACCATCGGAAATGTATGTAAAAGGCGGACGATAAAAGCTGGAATTACCGATGATTACAAATTTCTAATGAGCTGCCTGGACATTTTCTATAAATTTAATTATAATCGGATGATACACACAGCAGGTATAGGCCTCATAGGCCCCTCGTCGCTGAAAAGCTGATCTGTCTGAATTGAAAACTTAAAGAGGTTCCCTCTGACGAAATTAGGCGAATCTCCATTATCGGCTTCCAAAACTCCTTCCATTAAGTTTAGGTTTATGAATTTCCGCATAGACACGAACTCATCCTCGAAAGCAAGGCTTACAGCAATTTATTTAAGGTAGACGTTGGGCTTTGTGCTTTTAAAATATTGATTTTTGTACGTACATATGTATATTTTCTTTGACACAAGCTTTAAACTGATTTGAAGGAAAATAATGAAAGTAACAACTATATATTAATGCGTTTTTGTTTTTGATTTTTCAAAGTTACAACCAACTTGCAAAACTGCATTTGCAGGGTATCGAAAATCGGCGAGAAAAGCACCAACAAGAGCTGCTAAAAGCGAAAAGCAAAACGAAACGACGGACGCCGACCGACAAAATTGCAAAGCTCTCAACTCAGTGTGCGCGCGCCCCCAAAGCGAAGCAACCGTTGAGCGCGGAGCGATGAGCGTTGAGGGCCGAGCACTGAATGAATACTCGAGCACACGATAACACCAATACCAGCTCACCTCACACACACCATCAACACAACACCCGTCATAAAGAGACAGACACGAACACGGGCTGACAGCGAGGTCTCTCACACAAATCCGAAAACCAGAACACATGATTAGCCTAGTAAAACGAGCCATAGGCAGCCACCAACAACATCGACAGCAGTTCATGGGGATGCTGCTGTTAGTCAGCGACGGGAAAGGAGAAGGAGATGGGGTAGCCAAGCTTCGGGGACTTGGAATCTCGTCGATAGCACAGTGTGCTTAAATACAATTTGAGAGCTTGAAACCTGGGAGCCACTGTGCGCAGTTATTCATGTCTAGCTAGTCTAACGGGCGAGCTAATCGTGGCGAGTAAGTCTGGCACAAAAAAGTCCCAGACCACTCGCTCGGTATTTGCCGGCGATGCAAGAAGATATGTACATACATACATAGCTTCAACAACAAATCACGATTCTTTTTAATCGTTTCTAGAAGCGAACCTTTCTACAAGTGATCTGTTGAAAATGGCTGAAGAAACTAAAAACATTTGTATTGTTCTTTTAGCACTCTTATGTAAAAGTGAGATAGAAAGTGGGACCGTTGGAAGAATTTTAAAACAATTCTTTAATTTACTGCCAAAGCTATAAAGCTCTTCTACAACATTTGTGCAACACTATAAGTAACAGTTAATCTGACATCGGACCGTTTATTATTCGATTGCTTACTTGTTTCATGACTTGTAATGGGCTGTAATGGCAAGACCTCCGTCATATTCTTAAAGAATTCCTTTTGTTTTAGAGGCTCCGATAAGTATGCTACGTATTTACAATTTTGACCCACTGTGCTTATCTGGCCGTTTTCCTTTCCGATGTGAGAGAAAAAAAAACCGGTTGCACTGTTTACCGACATTTTCCGCTACGTTGCTAGAGAGAGTGAGAGAGAGTGCGAGTGCAGTTGGTGAGTAAAAATGGCATAGAGGGTCGGTGGACAGGGAAGAAATGGGGAGAGCTGAGAGAAATAGAGAGCGTGAGCCGCTAAGGAAGGTCGTCGTGTTGTTGTTGATATTTCGTTGTCGGCACTCCGAACAAGTGCTCGTGTCTGCGTTTGTGCTGTGTGGGATCTATGTATGAGAGTGTGAGAGCGCGAGTGTCTGGGTGTTGGTGTCGCTGCCATAACCGGAAGGTCGCCTTTACCACAACATTTATTATGGAAAATCGCGTAATCACTGTCGTATCACATTTTTTTCTTTCTTCCTAAGAGAGAGCGAAGAGAGAGCCCGACAGAGTAGAAGTGTGTGTTTGTGTAGGTGAAGGAGATAGGTGCACGGAGAGAGAGGCGCTTTGTCCTCTCGTTCGGTTTCTTGGTTTTATTTTTAGCAGACTTCAAACTTGTTGCAAGTTGCTCGCGTGTTTGATGTGCAAACTCTGTGCAAACTTTACTTTTTCTTTGCGCCTCTTCCTTTTTTTTTCTTCGTATTTTTCTCTCTTTGTTTTTCCCCATCTTTGCTTGGCATTAAAGCTCTCGGGGCCATAATTTCTGTTATGGCACTCGCTGATTAAATGAAAGGCGGCGTTTTGCACTCATTCCAATTGAACGACACGGCGGCGGTACTCGCTACGAAAAAAGGGGTATCGCCAATTTCATGGTTAATTATTTAAACAAACCGAATAGTGGGAACATTGAATATGGCTGTAATAGGCAATAATAAGTAAATCTCACGTACTAGGCAAATTTGAAATTTAACAACTTTGTTAATTTCAATTGAAGAAAACGGGTTAAAAAAACGTTTTTCGTCAGTTTGGAATTTTAAAAATTTACTAGTATATCCTTTCGTTTATTAAGAAGGCTTTTTCTAACACATTTTCTGGCCTTTTTTGTGGGGTTCTCTGTCTATTTATTTATGCGGACCTCTCACTTTATTTTCGGATTGAGCTTTGGCGTTTTTACCTTTCGGCACACACCCTTCCAACCAAAAAAAAAAAAAAAGAAACCAAACACACACACACACACACACATACTGCTGCAGAAGTTTTCCAGTTCTGGGGACTTTTGCCGATTTTCCAATGCAATTTTATTCGATGCAAAGGGGGCGTGTGGGCGTGGTACGGGTGCGTGTATGTGTGTGTGTTTTTTTTCTCTGCCCTCCTTTCCCATTTTTTTTTTGCCTTGTGTTTCTTCTTGTTTGTTTTTATTTTTGCGCCAACCAGCTGGAACATGGAAAACACACCATAGGATTTTCTTGCTGGAAAATGTCTCTGATGCGGAGCTTTCCCGGCTCTCAAGTTGCATGTTGCACGCGTGTGTGGCAACCCCTTGACCCACCCCTCCTGTGACCCCAACACAGGCCTGGATTTGTTACCCGGATCCGTATTCCACCCGTAGCCCGTAACCCGCAACCCGTAACCCGTAACCCGTAACCCGTAACCCGTAGCCCGTAGCCCCCAGTGCCATCGCTGATGATTTGCAAAGTGGATTTTGTGTATTTGACGATTGTTCGACTTGTGTTGCTGCTGTGCATTCATGTTGCCAGTTGCTGTTGCTAGTAGCTGGTTTTGCAAAACTGGTTACTGTTGGCTGACTGCAGTTGGCCACTATACTCCCCGTCTCTCTTTCCCTGTCTCTCTCTATCGGTCCCTATCTCTCACTCGCTCTCTCCATATTTACGGCTGCAGCTGTCTCTTTCAGCTTATGCTGCTGCCTAGTCCTGGTGTAACCCTTTTTCCTTGTTCATTTTTACACCCGATATCCATTGGAGGGTACAAGGTATTATAAGGGCCAACAGAAAGTGTACGTCAAAGACAGAAGAATATATTCTTGATAAGCATAATTGTATAATGTGATTTGGCCGTATGTCCGTATGTCCGTATGTCCGTCTATCCATTTGTCCGCATGTACGTATGTCCCTCTGTCCGTATGTCCCTCTGTCCGTATGTCACTCTGTCCGTATGTCCCCCTGTCCGTATGTCCCTCTGTCCCTCTATCCGTATGTCCGTCCGTATAAAACCTACACCTCAGAATTGATATCAACTATAACTACCAAATTTTAGCTTATACTATTATACATACATACATTGTACGCCAATTAAGTTTTGTCAGTGGTTAATATTAATAATAACCCATCATTCTAAAGTATAGAAATGCAATAGACATTAAAAAAAAAAACAAGTAAGAAAAGCTAACTTCGGGCGGAACCGAAGTTTATATACCCTTGCAGATAA
>JAEIIU010048211.1:20026-31868 GCA_018874675.1 Drosophila baimaii | reverse complement strand
AAAGCATTATTTGAGCAAAAAAAATTTTTTTCGAATTTTAAAAAATTTTACTTAGATGTCCCCCCTTAAATAAGAAAACCCAGGAATGGGAAAAATAAAAAAGTGCACATTTTTAGAAGAAAAATTTCAAATATACTTATCTTATAAGATAATATTACAACATTGGAGTTACTTATCTTATAAGATAATATTACAACATTAGAGTTTTTAAAAATACCTATCGAAGGTTTAAAATAAATTAAAAAAGAGAACAAATCATTACACAAAGCCTTCATCATAGAACATACCTAAAGTTAATATTACAAATCCCATCGTAAAGATACAAAAACTAAAAGATACGTAAATCAATAAAAACACATATACTTTAATAATTTAATAAAATCAAATTAGTGCACATATTTAAATGGAAAGTGGTTAAAAAATTGCGATATATAAAGAAATAATTAAGGATTTATGTTTAAGTAAATAAAACAAATTTGTGATCTTTAAAATTTGATCAACACAGATACATTTTTAAAGGAACTTCAATATTGTAATATATTTTTTTATAATAACTTCTAAGTAGTAATGGTTCGGAAATTTTTAAAAATATAAAAACAAAGGTTAAAATAATGTTAATGTAAAGAATAAAGCATACATAGTTAATATTTAAAAATTCGTACTTAAAGATACAAAAACTAAGAGATAAAGGCAACTAAAGAATACTCGTGTTTCGTGATTTTTTGCACGCTTTTTGTGGATGGCTCATCATTCATGATTGATGATTTCAGTCCATCATTGTGTCTTAGCTTTTCTTTCTTGCCTTGCCCCGCTGCTGTTGTGTTTTCTGGACAAAAGCCTTGAATTTGATTAGTTTTTGTTGGTAATTTTTTGTTTGTTTTATTTTTAAGATATAATTCAAAAAGTACAAAAAGAAAAGAATGTGTGTTTTACCGCGCGCGAAGTTTGGCAACGTTGCGGCCATGGTATGTGCCCATCTCTGTCGCACTCATGCCGACGATGGTCTTTAATATTTAATGAATTAATAAACGGAGAGCCTGCTGTGGTTTGTGTCGCGACGCGGGCAGAGAACGTCGTTGAAGTCGACGTTGAAGTCGACGTTGAAGCCGGCAGAGAGATGCGACGCCGTCGTCGCCGCCGACGCAGCGTCGGGTCAAACGCGTCGCACGTTAATCAGGGGGAAAAATAAGGAAAAATAGGGAAAAATCTAGGAAAATATATGAAAAATCAGCTCGATTTGGTTCCATTTGTTAACTTTATTATTATTAGCATTGTTAAGCAGGCTTAAAAGCCAGAAATATGTGTATATTTAATTATATAAATTAGAAAATGAGCCATAAATAAATAAGCCAAGTGCTTAATTAGGAGTGTGAGGTATTAAAATCAGTAACAGATGTTTTAAACTTTAAAGATTACATAGTTGGAAAACTAGGTAATAAACATAATTATGTTTAATTACATCCTAAAAATCGTATTCAAATGAGTTTGTTAATGTATATTTTTGAATTAAATAATTGGTTTTATCATTTTTGTACTCATAAAAAGTCATTATTGTACTTACTACAATAGGGATTATATTTTATAAACACAAATGAAATTCTTAAAACTAGAAAGCAAATATTTTGTTATTATTAATAATTTCAATTGGATTTGGCGACCTTATACTTTCTAGTTAAGCGTTTAACCATTATTATTATTAATATAATAGAAAATATTCCAAGGAAATTGTCAGATTTTCATTTATTATTTTAACTTTATTTTTTATTTGTTACCTGGAATATTAATTCGAAAACTTAAATTGTAAAATACATTTTGTGCAAATGCTTTACTTTGTTAATGATTTAATATTTATTTAAAATTTATTTTCTGTTTAAATCAATTAAATTGCCACTTAATGGTTTAAAAAAAAAGTAGAAACAACAACAAAACCTAGAAAAATATTTTTAAATACATAACAAAGTGTTTACAAACTTATATTATTTTAATAGAAATCTCAGCACTAGAGTATACCTAATTTTTGGGCCAGCCAGTGTAACCTCTGTCGCTGCCTCTGCTGCCGTTGACGTTGCGCTCTGCCACTGCCGACGCGGTTGCGGTTGCCGTTCGCCTGCACACATGTATTGGCCAACATCAAACGCCCGCGCGTTTGCAACTCCAACATCGAGCACGTAGCAGCACATGGTGGTGTGCACATCACGAAAATGACAGAGATGGCCAAATGGCAGCGAACCAAGTTCGAAGCATTTGTTCTCACTCTGTCGAACCTGGTTCGAAAACGGGCTATTTACCGGCCGGGGTTTTTCGGGGTTTGTGTCCCCAATAAACAAGAATGAAAAAACTAGAAAAAAGCAACAAAAAAAAAAGAAGAATTATAATAATAAAGTCAGTAAATCAACCGTTAGATTGTAAAATCCACACATATAGTATATGTATATTCGTAGGTGTGTGTATGGCTCAGGGGGAGCATTATGCAGATATTCGCAGCGATGCGATCATCCGATTATCTTGGTTTATTCAAAAAAAAAAGATAATAATAATAAAAAAATATGAGGAAACGGGGTCAAGCCTCAGTTGGTTCCACTTTGTGCAGTTTGTCTGAAAATGGAAAATTCGCAGACCGAAGAGAGTCTATGATCCTATATTTTTTTTATTTATTTATTTTTTTTTTTTTGAGATTTTAGATAAAGGAAAATCTGCATCGAACTAGATTCCATTAGGTTTGAATTTTTTTTTTAACTGTCTTGGAAGCAGGTCAAGGTAATTGCAATTGTGAGGGGAAAATTAAGGCTCTTTAGTATGGAATTATTAAAGATATAACTATGTAGTTTTTCTATATATAAAATGGTATCAGAGGTGAATTTTTAATACATTTTGAAAAGCAGCACATAGTATATATACAAATTTTTAATATGAACCATAACCATAACCATAAATTTTGGGTCCCTAAATATTTTATTGCATATTTTTTTTTTATTGCATAATCCTAAATGATTTCCAAAAGACATAAGAACTAATTCCAAGCGAAACTAGTTGTAAAATGTGAATTAAATTTTGCTCAAAATATACATGTTTTTTTTTAAATTATATATCTATTTAATTTTAATTTATTGTCTAAATCAATATTGTATTCTTTGTTGATCTCTCTTTAGTCTTGATCCTCGTATACATAACATATTTTGATCAATATCTATAACTTTTGAGGAGAAACTAATGTAGGATGTTCTATCATTTTGCTATATTTATGTTTAGTGCAATCCTAAGATGACCTTGACCCTTAACCCTTATTAAAGTAGATTGGTTTGGAGGTTAATACGATCTCAGGTCGATAGTGAAAGCAAACTTTTATATTAATAGGGAATATATTATGTACTAGCAGGGTGCCCGCAGCTTCGCTTGCTAAGGATATCCAGAATATCCTAAAGCTACTTTTCTTATGTAATAAGAATACAGAATAAGTCTACAGAGATTAAAACCGTATTAAAGCGCATTTTATACCTTTAAGGTAGCACTGGGAAATGCAAGGCAGAGGAAGAGGGAGGAAGACGAAATCATTTGTTGACAATTTGTATGAAAATGCAGAGGGAGATAGCTATACGAAGGCAGAAAACGTTTGCTGCTTATGGGAGACACTTAAATTCGATAATAGATCGACTTTTGGCTTAGTTTTTATGTTTAAAATATAGCTAGAGCTTTGGTAAACCCATCAAATGAATCGTTGAAGTTTAAGGATTAACTTTACCAAAGGAATTTTTGATATTCAGTTTAGAAGTGTCGTTTTTTGACGTTTGAGGGGACTTTTGGCTAAATTGCATCTTTAGAACGGGTATTAAAAATCGAAAAAGGCCTTAAACATTTATAATGTCTTAAACTATTATTTGGTGAAAACACGGATCGATTGATTAAACGGTTTAGCGTCCAGAATTTTTGAAAAGAAACGTTCTTTTTTCCAATTTGAAGCGGCCACTTGGGGAGCCCCAATAATTCTTGGCAAATCAGTTTAAATTTATTAGAATGTAAGAAAAATGCACATTAATAGTGTTAATCAGTGATCAGTGATCAGTGATTCCTAGTGTTCTTACTGATAGTTTTATATATATGTAGATATTAATTATAATAATATTATATCATGTTGCTAAAAATTACTCCTTTATATGAGATGGTACTTGAAAGAGCGCGCTGTACATCCGCAATAACGGTTAGCATGAGGACAGAGAGAACGAGTGGCTATAGAGGGCGCTCTCTCTCTCTCTCTCTCTCTCTGAGAACAAGCGGCTATAGAGCGCGCCATGTTTTTGTTAGGACGTTTCGCTATGTCCTACACAAAAAATGCATGTGTATGGCGTTCGGCGTCTTAGTAAGTACAAAGAGGAAGTCGAGTCTTTGGTATATTAATAGGGGTTACATATATATGTAATTTGTATGATACAAGCAGTTCATTGCATAAATACAAATACAAACTCAAATATATTCAATATATGCATTAAATATATTTATAGTATTATTTAATTATTATATGAGATACAAGTTGTTTGTTTTTTTTTATGAAAGCGTAGGATTTTCTTTTTAATGTTGTCTAGGTGGAGGTATCTACCTTTATATATGCTCTGGGATATATCCTTATATAAAGTCTATCAAAGTAATGGCTTATTTTGATAAAGATTCAACGCAACATATAAGTAATTAACTAACCATATTTTCAATTAATCAATCAATTAAAAAATCAATTAAAATTTGAACCAAAAGTATGTAATAAAATATTTAAAGGACACCAGAATTAGTGTAGATTTTGTTTTTTTAAATATTATAATTAATTCAAAAAGTGTTGGATTCCTTTGCTTTGCTTCCGAGAAACTCCGAACCTCAAGATCCTTCGATTAGGATCCCTGGATACCTCCTCCACATTTTTGGACAATAATTTAATAATCTGTTTGTTTTTCCCTCCTCTCTCCCCTCTCTCTATTTCTCTCTACTTCCGCCCCCACTGGTCGTACAGGGCACTGGAGCAGCAGACACAGTATGCCAAGCACTTGGGCCACCTCCAGCAGCAGCAGCAGCAGCAGGCGCCTCCGACGAGCCAACAGCAGCAGCAGCAGCAGCAGCAGTTCGCCAGCCAGCACCACCACCACCACCAGCAGCAGCAGCAGCAGCAACACCAACAACACCAGCATCAACAGCGTGCCGGGGCCAGTCCTCTTTCGCCACCTCGTCCTGGAAATCCTAGCGGCGGCAGTGGAGGAAGTTGTGGCAGCAGCGGAAGCGGTGGAAGCAGTAGCAGCGGGGGCGGCGGAGGCGGAGGCGGCGGCGGCGGAGGAGGAGGAGGAAGCAGCAGTGGCAG
The DNA here is from genome assembly GCA_018874675.1 of Drosophila baimaii. NCBI lineage: Eukaryota > Metazoa > Arthropoda > Insecta > Diptera > Drosophilidae > Drosophila > Drosophila baimaii. Next base: position 26,533 of record JAEIIU010048211.1, on the reverse strand, counting down.
CAGCAGCAGCAGTTCGGCCGTCAATAACAGTTACCCGCCACCGCCACCGCAGCATCGATTCGATCGGACCTATAGCATTGCCCCGGCGCCCACCTATCGCGAGAATCCCTACACGCGTCTCAACCAGTTGCAGCAGGCGCAGCAGCAGCAGCAGCAGCAGCAGCAGCAGCAGCAGCAGCAGATGCCCAGTTATCAAAGAGTGGCGTCAGCTGCGGTCCTGGCAGGCAAATCGTCCGCTCCTGGCCAGGGCTCGAACGCAAGTCAAGGGAGTGGCAGTGGAGGCGGCGGCGGAGGCGGCGGGAGTCAAGGCGGAACTGCTCCGCCCGGCGGCGGTGTGGTGCAAGTATCACAGTCCGGCGGTGTCCTGGTCATGGAGGCCGCTCCCCATTATGCCAGCCAACCAAATAGTAATTCCTCCCAGCAGCAACAAAAGCAACAACAGCAGCAGCAGCAGCAGCAGGGAGCAGGCGGTGGTCCAGCATCATCCGCCGGGGATAATTGCAGCCGTATAATGGTCAACAATCGGGGCATCCTGATACCCCACTCGCCGCTGCAGTACACCAGCGAGTACCTGACCAATGTCACAGCGGCGGTTGCCGGTGCGGTGATTCAGCGCCAGCAGCTGCAGCAGCAGCAGCAGCATCCTCCCGAGCCATTTGGCACGGCTGGTGGCCAGCAGCCGTACAAGAAGCAGCGGTTGAGCGAGGCCAATGCCAGCAGCATGAATCACCTGCCACCGCCACATGCCCAGCATCAGCAGCATCCGCAGCAACAGCAGCAGCAGCAGCAGCAGCAGCAGCATCCCCAGCAGCAGCATCATCAGCAGCACCAGCAGCAGCAGCAGCAAAGATCCTCGCCAGCCCAACAGCAGCAGCTGAATAGCAGCCGCCAAAGCCACATAGATCTCTGCCGCCAAGTGGCGGGTGGCACGCCCATGGGCATACAGCTCAAGGTGGAGACACTGCCTCAACAGCAGCAGCAGCAGCAGCAAAGGGAGCTGCATCATTTAAGAGAGCAGCATCATCAGAGGGAGCAGCTGCAGCATCACCACAGAGAGCAGCAGCATCAGCGGGAGCGTGAGCGGGAAAGGGAGAGGGAACGAGAGCGGGAGCAGCAGCACCATGCCGCCCAGAGCAGAGCCCAGCCAGCGGTGGCGGTGAGCAGCGTGTCCGGTGTGAGTCTGCCCGTGGGAACAGTCACCGTTGCAACAGCGGGAGCACCGGGCACAGGATCATCGTCGAGCAACAGCAGCCATGTGATTGCAGGAGCGGGAGCAGGAGCAAGTGCCAGCACAGAGGCCTACCATCCACAGGTGAGTGACTAACCATACTTTACCCATAATCCGCTCCTAATCCTCTCTCTCTTTTTCCCCACCAGGTGGAGGCCATTTCGCCGACGCTGCCCAGCGATAATGCCATCGAAGAGCGTGGTAGGACCAGCGCCAAGGAGGATCTGCTTATGCAAATCCAAAAGGTGGATAATGACATCAAATCAGCGGAAACCACCATGGAGACGTTGCGGAAAAAGGAGAAGAACCTCATGGAGGAGGCGGCACTGGTGAAGCAGCAGCGGGCCGCCAAGGAGGTGGCCGCCAATAATAATAATAATAACAACAACAGCAACAACAATAACAACAACAATAACGAACAGGAGGAGGTAGTAGAGCTGGCCTGGCGCGGTCAAATGCTGGCGGAGAAGATCTATGCGGCCAATAGGAAGACGGCCCATGACCAACATTCCAAGCTGCTGCAGCAGAGTGCGCCAACGACGACGACGACGACGACTGACGAACTCCGCGAAGCCATAAGACGACCCTGGCTGCCGCTATATAACCAACCCCTGGACGTGAGCGCCCTAACCATGCTGATACATCAGCATCAGAGCCAGGTGCGTGCCCCCCTCCTGCTGCACATCCAGAAGCTGAAGGCCGAACGCTGGCTGCACAATCAGGGCCTGGTGGAGAAGTACACCAAGGAGCAGGCCGACTGGCAGCGACGCTGCGAGCGCATGGAGGCCAGTGCCAAGCGCAAGGCGCGCGAGGCCAAGAATCGGGAGTTCTTCGAGAAGGTATTCACGGAGTTGCGCAAGCAACGCGAGGATAAGGAACGCTTCAATCGTGTGGGGTCGCGCATTAAATCCGAAGCGGATCTCGAAGAGATCATGGATGGGCTGCAGGAGCAGGCGCTGGAGGATAAGAAGATGCGTTCGTATGCCGTCATACCGCCCCTCATGCACGATGCCCGCCAGCAGCGATGCGCCTACCACAACGAGAACGGACGCATCGAGGACATGGTCGCAGAGCATCAGCATCGCAAGGCGCTCAATATGTGGACCGCCGGCGAGAAGGAGACCTTCAAGGAGAAGTATCTGCAGCATCCGAAGAATTTTGGAGCCATTGCGGCCAGCCTGGATCGCAAGTCGCCGCAGGATTGCGTCCGCTACTACTACCTCAGCAAGAAGACGGAGAACTACAAGCAGCTGCTGCGCAAGTCGCGCCAGCGGACGCGCAGCTCCCGCAATCCGGCCAAGGCGCAGGCCGCGCAGCCGCAGTGCATCATTGATTCGATGACCACGGGCGTGATGACGCGCCTGCAGCGGGAGCAGCAACAGAAGTCGGGCAATCGATCCTCGGCCGTGGCGGAACGTGAGCGGGCCGAGCGGGCCGCGGAGCGAGAGCGGGTGGCCGAGAAGGCGGCAGCGGATGCGGCCAAGGCGGCCGAGAGTGCGGCGGAGAAGGCAAGTGCGGCCAGCAAAGCGGTGGAAGCCTCGGCAGCGGGCGAGAAGGTGGCCAAGCAGGCGGCACAGGCGGCGGCGGCGGCACAGGCAGCGGCAGCAGCAGCAGCAGCGGCGTCATCGTCGTCGTCGGCGACGGGAGCAACTACAGCCACCACGACGACGACAACGACGGCTGCGGCGGCGGCGGCGGGGACGACGGCTTCTGCCACAACAGCAGCAGACAAAGCGGAGGCAGCAGCGATGGCAACGCCAGGCAAGGCTGCCAGCGATAAGAGTGCCCCGGCTGGAGGAGCCACTGCATCCGGAACGCCTGCCTCAACTACCAGCTCAGCAGCAGCACCACCAACACCAACAGAGATCTCAGCGGGCGGCGGTGAAGCTGCTGCAGCTTCGGCCGCCAAAAGCAACAGCAGCAGCAGCAGCAGCAGCAAGGCCGCCGATGAAGCGGCAGCAGCATCAGCTGGAACATCCGGAGGAGCGTCGACAGTGGCAGCCACGGCTGGCCATACACCAGCCAGTGCGACGGCAGCTTCGGCAAGCGAGGCCAGCACAGGCACGGCCACAGGAACAACAGGCATCAAGGGAGCCAGCAAACCAGAGACGGCCACAGAGCCAGTGGCGGCGGGCACAGCAGCGGGCAAGGGTGCGGATGCCGGAACGGAAGCCAACACCACTGATCCTCTGGCCAAGACTGGGCCAGCCAGCAAAGATAACTTAAATGGTGAGTTTAAGGTTCAAGGATTGGGAGAGCAGCTTTTCTAATTATTATTCCCCTTTTGTTCCTTTAGCCACATCATCTGCCACCACGCCGGCACAGGGCGTTACCCTGAATGGCTTCAAGCCGGGCTACCAAAGTGTGGTTATGGCCAATGTAAAGGCGTCCCAAGGAGGCGATGAGTCATCGGCAGGAGCCTCAGCAACAGGAGGAGCCACCAAGAATGTAACGACGGCGAGTGTGGTTGGTGGCAGCAACGATAAAATCGTCAAGACAACGCCAGCCAGCCAGGGTTCGGTACCAAATTCAACCAGCAGTGCATCGTCGGGAACGGGCGAGAGTGGAGGAGGAGCAGCAGCAGCAGCAGGAGTGCCCACCTTGACCACAGCCACCACGGCAGGCAATTATCTGGGCCAGAAACTGAAGGCGGCCCAGGTAGAGGGACTTGGTGCGGGCAACGATCTGCATGCGGATGTTAGGTGAGGGTTTTGAACCAAGGAAGTTCCTTTCCAGGATTGTATACTCTTCAGAGCGAGCTTGGTCAAAGGATTTTTGGATTTCTCTCTCAGAGAGAGGGAGAGGGAACTCTAAAGGGTCTTTTTCTCGCAGTTTTGTCAGTTATTTTGCTTTGCTTTTGTTGTTTTGTTGCTTAACTGTCTTTGGAGAGACAAAGTGCAAAGCTCTCTCGGAGTAATAAGCTGCTTAACTCTCTCTTTTGGTCCCCAGGGTCCAGGAGAGAGAGGGAGAGAGAGTAAGCGCACGCATGAAAAGCACCTTTCCGCAAAGCAAGCGACATTGAGAGACCGAAATCGAAGAGAAAGAATAAGGGAGACAAAATGCAAAGCTCTTTCAAAGTAATGAACTGCTGAACTCTCTCTTTCGCTACACAAAGAGAGAAGGAGAGAGGGGGAGAGAGAGGGAGTGAGTACGCACACACATGACAAGAAATCTTTGCGCAAAGCAAGCGGCATTAAGAGACCAAAGTCGAAGAGAAATAATAAGAGAGAGCCTAACGGAGATGTTTCTATGATTCCTTTCGCAATACGAAACGAAAACCCAAGCCTGCAAGCTCTGATTTGTTTACTATCCTTTTAAGAACTATAATTAATCATAAATAACCATAAATAACCATAAATAACCATAAATACCTCTAAATAACTAACTAACCAAGTAACCAACTAACTAACCTACTACATATTGCCATCTCTGTCGATTTTGCAGTGACTCAAAGCGAAAGCGCTTCGAACTGAGTGCCGGCGGAGGCGGTGAGGCGCAGCATGTTGTGGGTGCAGGTGCCACCAATAGCCACAATAGCAATAACAGCCTAAAGGCCAATGCCAAGGATATTGCAATGATCAAGGCAACCTCTTCGGCTGCCACATCGTCATCGGCCCCAATGTCAGCAGCATCATCATCCTCTGTGGTTACCTCCACGCCTCCGGCATCATCATCATCATCATCGTCAGCCGGCTCCATTCTATTGATCAGTGCCGCCTCCATTATGTCCACTGCACCTGGTGCGGGTTCAGGATCAACGGCCACTGCTCCGGCAATCTCTATGCCCCTGCTATCGGATGGCAGCGAGATTATCGCCTTGGATGGCAAAGGTAAGTGGCAAGAATTTGATATGTTTATATATATATTTGTGGAAAGGAAATCCTTTAAACTCCAACGTTCCGAGTGAAGATCTAGGAAAAAAATGCTGGATTTACAAATTTTTTGAATTTTTACAAATTCAATTAGGAAGAAAACTTGATTCGAATTAATATACATGCATTTATATTAATAGTTTTTGCTTTTAAAAGTAATTAAATGTGATTTTCTTTGTTGTAAAATTTAAATTTGTACTTAAATTATTTCTTCAGCTTTCGATTTGTTCGTTTGCGAAATTATCGATTTAATTGCTTTTAAATTGCATATCGATTAACTTAGGATTTTTTATTCGATTATTAAATATGGGAATTATCGATTTAATTGCCTTTTGTATTTGTCATATCGATAAACTTACAATATATTTGATCTATCGATAAATATGTTTGATCTATCGATTAATCTTTTGTAAATCGATGGGGAAATTATCAAAACTATTAGTAACATTATTATTGATAATTCGTTTTTGTTAAATTTCAATTTAAACTTGAATATTCCTCACATTGGTAGTAGAATATCCTTGTTTGTATGCGCTAGAGATGGGAGCCCTTAGATTTATCGATAAATATCCTTATAAAGAAAGAACCTTTGAGCTGCTTAAATATTTATAACCTTTAATGCTTAAAAAGTTAAGAAATTAAAAATTATTTTCAAAAATAAAATAATTCAGGTTCTTTGGAATCAAAAGCTTGCCCACTTCTGGAGTCCTTTCTCTCGTAGCTTTTGTGCTTTTCACACAACAAAAAAGCTAACTAGTGTTTGTCCAAGGCAAAGCTTCAAGCTTTCCTATTTATCGAAGCTTTTTTTGGGTTTCCAACTCAATCAGGTTTTAAATCCTTTTCGCAAAAAAGCTTTCCTAGGAAACTTTACTTTGTTTTTCCTTTTTTTTTTTGCTCAAAGGAAATGTCATTGTGCGGATCTTTGGGAAGCTAATCAAAAATGCATTTCCCATTGACAATAACTGCAGTCCTTGGCTTAAACCAAAAAACCAAGACCCTCCAACCACCACCACCACCACCACTACCACCACTTGCTTCTCCACTTCAATCCAATCCAGAAGACTGTGTGTGTGTGTGTGTGTCCCTCTCTTTATCTGCGTTTCTTCGCCTTCTGTTTGCGCTGCGTTCTCCGCCAGCGTTTTTCGATTAATATTTCATCAAAAAAAAAAAAGAAAAGAAAACGAAAAAAGAAAAGCGGGAAACGCGGGAAAAGCTATGATGGCCTCAAGTCAAGTCTCAACTCGCTGGCGGAGGTGGAATCCCCGAGTCCAAAAAGAGTTGACACAGAAGAAGGGCGGCGAGTGAGCGCGCGAGTATATCTCTCGATTTCCAAGTTCCACTTTTTCGGCCGCTTGTGGCTTTTGTTTGCACCACCCAACGCCGCCACCCACTTGAGCCAACCACCCC
>JAEIIU010048211.1:0-12512 GCA_018874675.1 Drosophila baimaii | reverse complement strand
TTCCACCCCACCCACTTATTTTTTGACCCAAAATGCAGAGTGGCAGGATTTCGCGGTCCCTTTGAGTTCCATTTTTCCTCCTCTTGCATCTCACATCCATTTGCATGTGTCATTTGGGCGCTTAACAACTCTTTACCGTCTTCTTTTCGGTGTGGGTGTAGCATAGTGTGTGTGTGTGCGCCTGTGTGTGTGTGTTACCACCCGAAAATGTTGCCTCAATCGACTTAATTGATTTGTGGGCATAACCAACACATATTTACACACTGTTTGTATCTCTACATATCGCATGTTGATTTACTGAGTGTGTGTGTGTGTGTGTGTGTGTGTAGGGAGTGTGTGTGTGCCTTATCTGCTTGTAAATGTGTGTGTGTGTGTGTGTGAGTGTGTGTGTCTTGTGGTTCTATCATTGGAATTCCCAATCAGCTATTAGCGGGTATACCCTAAAAATATCTTGGTCTTGAGGTTGAGGGGTCTCTTGGGTGCACTGTGTGGGCACTCCTGCTTTTAGCTTGTTTCTTTTATATTTATGATTTTTTTTTTAAATTCTGTTATTGCTTATATTAGGTAACTTTTTAGCTTAAAAAATGGCCCTATTTATGTATGATTTTAATGGTTTATTTATTAAAATAAGTAAAATAAAATTAAAATAAATAAAAGTCTCCAAACAAAGAGATTTTTTATAATATTTATTGAAATAAAAATCAAGCTAACATACGGTCCCATAAAAAAGGGATTATTTAAAATATTTATTAAAGTAAAAATCAAGCTAAAATAAGGTCTCACAAAAAAAGAGATTATTTATAATATTTATTGTAGTAAAAAATCAAGCTATCCACAATGTGTTCCCCAAAGAAGAGTTAATTTTTTAAAGTATTTTTCCAAATAAATACTAAATATTTAAACCTATTTCCATATGCTATAAATTGGAGTGATGATCACCCAAAGCCAGGACATATTCCAGGACATATCTTAGGCATATTCTTGACGATTTTAGGCAGAGTAACCTGTGTGTGAAACGACGCCATGGCGGACGTTTCGCTTGCATTATTTTTCTAAGATTTCCATCAGCATACAACACACAGCCAGTGCTAGTTTTTCCATTTCCCCATTTGTGTTTTTTTTTCGTTAGTATGTGGCTTATTCGGTCATTTGGTTGGCTTTTAATTACCGTTACTGCTGATCGGTTTATTTGAGCAACCGCACCCTTTGGAGGGTCCTTCCTCTGTCCAGGGGTAAAAAAAAAAGGGACATTCGTTGCGGTTGCCCGCCCCCCTCCCCTAAAAGCGAAAAGATTTCGGCTGTCCGATATGGCAATTGGTCAGTTTGTTGGCTTTTTATTATGTTATATGTCCTGCCATGCTTTGGTTGGCCCCCTTATTGATAGGCTAATTTAATTAAGTCGCCTTTTGTAAGGACCTCCTGCTCCCACCTCCTTCCTTGCTGTGCTCACTTCCTGTCCGCTTCGATTTCACTTCAATCAAGCGTTAACAATTTTAATTAAATTATTTCCAAATGTAATTATAAATGTGCGTCATGCATAAATTGTGTTATTAATTTATTTACCTACCGCCGCCGCCGCCGCCGCCGCTGCCCGCCCACTGACAACAATTGCAATTACACCGAAAAGTCGAAAGTCCTGGCTGCTGCAGGATCTCTCTCTCAATCACTCCCACTCTCTCTCTTCCGGAAAGGTGCAAAATGGGTAGAAAATGTGGCAAATGGTGAAGGAAAGTGGTGGTGGGAGGCCATCCGCCAGACGCTGGCCGGGGCCAACTTTTTGAATAAATAATCACAACGTAGGCAAAAAATAAATTTCATAAATTGGCATTAAAAGGGAAAATACAAATAAAAAAAAAAATAATAACACAGAATAAAAAAAAGAAAACAAACTGTGCGCAGATTTTTTTTTTCTCTTTTTTTGACATCGTCAATCTGTGGCATGTATTTTAAACGTTGCATTAATACCCCATCCTGGCGTATCCTTATCCGGATGTATGTTCATGTGTCTCTTTGTCTGGTTTTATTGTTACATTTTTTTTATTTAATTGTTAAAAGCACTGTGCTTGCTTTCTTGGCTTTTTTTATAACTCTATGTGAGTTATTGTTAGGGATAGCTGTCAATGGGATTTTATAAGTAAGACAATAAATAAGCATTTTAATTTTTAATTTTAAATTATTTAAGAAAACAAATAATTTTCGGTATATAAGGAAAGTGCTTACCTTAATAAATATTGAGATGATTAATTACAGATCAAACTTACTAAAAGTAGCTAATTTTTTTATGGAAAATTGTTGAATATTTCACCAATTCACCAATAATACTAATCCGCTGCTTAAGACTCTAATTTTGACCTGACTTGCAATCCCATTGGGGTTTATTACAGACTGACTAACAATTGTAAATCATAAATAATAATATATTAAATAATAATTCAACAATTCACCAACCATAAATACAAATTTTTAAATAGTTCAACAATTCACCAATAATTTCAAATAGATTTCCTAAATACCAATCATGCTGTTGCTGTATTTTAATTTTAATTTGGTTATTAATTTGGCTATTTCAATCCGACTTTCCAATATTGTTGAAATTACACCAATGTGCAGCCAGCCTGCACAGTGGAATTGTGTCACATGCTGTCGCTGTCGCTGTCGCTGTTGTGATGCACAATTCAATTCAATTCAATTAATGAAACGTTGAAAAACGAAGCGCTGTGTGTCACTTTTGCATCACTTTGTGTAGGCCACACTTTGTGCTGATCTTTGCAGTAAGTTGGCAAATTGCCTGACAACCGGAAAACCAAATCGAAGCAGCAGCAGCAACAGGACACACACACTCGCCTTGCCTCGCTCTCGCCTGTCAACTGGCTTACACACACACACACACACCTCAAACACATACGCACAACCAGGAGGCCGGCTTTGTCCATGTTGACAAGCAACTTCTGTTCCTGCTCTCGTCCCGCTTCCAACTGCAGCTTATCCCAGTTGGATTTTATTGTTTGCATACACTCCATTCGCACACACACACAGCCACACACACATACAGGTATCCTTCCAGCAATATCCTGCCGCTGCTCATCCTTCGCTTTTCTGGGTGGAAGCGAGTCAAAAGGGACAAACCTTTTATGACAATTAAAACATAATTGACGGTCAACATTAATAAACCAAACGCACACCGAAAAAAAAGCAACACAACACAACAGCAGGAGCAAAAGCAAAGAGCACAAGGCAACAACAGAACAGAACAGGATGTTCAGGATATTCATACATATGTACATACATACATACATATATGTGTATATGCACTCGAAGAAAACACGGCGAGAAAGCTTCGCCTGAATACTTTACATGGGTTGGAACTTGATTTTAGATAAGAAAAATCTATGTAATTGTAATACTTACAGTATTTTTTGCATAGAAATCTTTGGAAAATGTTGAGTTTAAATTCAGTAAAGACACATTTTTATTTATAATTATTGTTGGTGAATTGTTGAAAATTGTTGATATTTTCTCTTAAATGTAAAACAATTAAAATAGCTGCGGAATGCGCAATAGAAAAAGATAGATTTATTTCATCCTATAATTATAGGGCATCTCTCAAAAAAATAACATCAATCACCAACGAGAGCTCTGCTGATTACAATTCTCCAATAAAATATGGTTAAATATTTTTAGAAATATATCTTATAATTTTTTCGCTGTGCTGGGCTGTGAAGTGGAAAGAATTCTCGTAGATTGAACAATCTGCGCTTTTTTTCTTTATTGTGTGCTGCTGCTGTGTGGTGTACTTTTTACACCAACAACAACAGCAACAATTACAACAATTACAACAACGCCAACATGGGGCAACACAAGATTGCAATTGAACTCTTTTTTTGGGGACAAAAAACAAAAAAGGGTGCGATGAAACGAATAACGCACTAATCCCCCAGCCAGGATACATATACTCTTAGCCAGATCCCCAGAGATATATTCCACTCCCTCTCACTCACTCACTCACTCTCTCTCTCTCTCTCTCTATGTCTCTATCTCTCTCCCTCTTAGCGCGCTTCGCTCACACAAATCAACAGCCATTTTGTGTTAGTTAAAAATTCTTTTTGTGTGCCAAAGACCCCCCAAAAAAAAAAAAGCCAGGGGTACCACCCAAAGAAGGCAAAGCTCCAAAAACACAAACACAAAATAAAAAAAAAAGGAAAAACAAAACAAAAATCGCGCCAAAAACAAAATTTGAAAGCATTTTGGGCACAGAACACTGGATGTGTGTGTGTGTATTATTTTGTACCCTCAATTTGGGCTATTAAACTGGTGACACACGACGGACGTTACCTTACTTACTTAGTTACCATTATTGTTGTCGTTTATTGGTGTTTTTTGTTGTTGTTGTTGTTGTTGTTTTATTAATTTGTTCATTGCATTTTGAAGTGATGTCCGTTGGCTGCTCACTCTTTTTGGGTGCATTATGCTGATGGAAAGTAAACGCGAAATAAGAAGTGCCTGGGTTGGGGTTTCGGGTTTGGGGTTGGGGTTGGGGTTGCCAAATGCAATTTGATGTTTTGAGCTATGTCCGCCTGTCAAAAGGGCCCGCGCCCGCCCAAAAGTATGCAGCACACGCCGCTGCAAGCGGCTTAACTGCCCGCAATGCACCAAAAAGGGGGGAGGTCCAGAGGGTTGGGCAAAAAGGCGGCAAAAACCTGGTCAAAACTGGGCGGGGTTACACAAAAGCATTGGTTGGGGGGTGGGTGGGTGGTCGGTAGATGGGGACAGCCGCCAAAGTCACCTGACAAAGACCCAGGGCCCGCGCACCGTTTATGAAATTTTGAACAAAACTGAAATTACGCTAATTGTTTGGACTCGCGCGAGTACACACAGCAAAAAAAAAGGGGAAGCAAGTTGAGGAAATAAATCAAAAACAGAAGAAAGTTAAACCCAATATCCATACGAATTTTAAAAGAACTCAAATGGTGGTCAAAAGTAGGCAATAAAATATATCAAGTACCAAACTCACCAAAGTTATTATTTTTCCCTAAGTTTTTGCAATTAGTAGCATAATTTTGAGTAACATTACCACATTACCACTTTCATTTTAAAATCGTGAAAACTACACAGAAAGAAATGTACATACATTAGATGAGTAGGAAAAATAAATTAATTCAAGGAAGAATAAGTTAATTTGAGAGCTTCCTTACTCAAAAGATATAGTATCCTGTAGGGGAGTATAAAAAAGTTCTCAAAAACATCATAGTGGTGTCTATAAAATAATTATGCCGATCTTATGACCTCAAGTTTGCTAAACGCATTAACTAAACAAATACAAGGTCGCTTATCCAATTTACTTTCTCATAAATAGTAGGAATTATAAAAGAGTTCTCTAATATAAACCTCATATGTATATGTATGTTCTCAAAAATAGTAATAAAAATCGTTATATTGAGTTTTTATACTGTGTCACTCAATTTTAATTCTCTCTGTATAGTATTGATACTTTTTGTGATCAAGCTACGCCGCAGAATGTGTGGAAAATAGATTCTTCTGAGATTTGGTTATATTTTTAGGAGAATTCATTGTAATAACAATCGAAAATGATTTATGTAATATAAATAATAATGAATAAAGAATATAAAAATAAGCCAGCAAAGGATACTGATGAGGAAGAGGTGGCTTCCTTCCTGAAACAGTCGTCAAAGCATGCTTTGTGCATTTAAAGCAAGCTTTTAATATATTTTTCCAATTTAATTCAAGTTTTTAACTTCAAATATATTAAGAAATATTATTAACAATAAACCCAGAATTTTCTTAAAGTGTATGCTATGCACCCCTGTAGGTATTTTTTTTTGCTTTTTTTTAAGAGGAAATTTTGGGTGCTGCCGCCTGGCCAAAGCAGCAAAAACAATTAGCGAATTTGATGAGCAAATCCGCGTAACACGCGTTACACACGCGTTAGGAGGAGGAGGAGTCGGGTGAAAGGGAAATGGGGGAAGGGATTTTGTCAGAGAATAGAGGTTGCATCCATACCGCCCCCGTGCACCCCTCATCCCCTCATCCCCTCACCTGTTTGGTGCAGCTAATTAATAGACTTTGGCGCGTTGTGCGTGTGTGTCTCAGGCTTGTGGCTCTGCCTGCCTCTGCTGGGTGTTTCGTTTCGTTTTGTTTGTCCAGCGCATTAGCCGCCAATTCGCTTTCCGCATCCGCATTCGCATCCGCATGCCGTATCCTCTGCTGCCCCATCATCTCGTCCTCGTCCTCGTCCGTCCACAGCCCGCCGCCCACATGCCGCATCCCGCATTCGCGTTTTGCACAACCAATTTGTTTGCCTGGCAGCTTGTCAGTTCTGCGGCTCCTCACCGCCCCCGCTCCTGCGTGTGTGAGTGTGTTTGCTAATTAGTAAATCATAATTACTCACTCGCATTTCACAATTTGTAAGCCCGCCGCCGCTGCCGCCGACGCTCTGCTGGCGGAGCAGCAGCAATGATGCACATCCTGCATCATCCTGTATCCCCCCGATGGCAATCCAATCCATCTGTCCAATAAAGCCCCCCTTCAAAATCTATCCATCCATCCGCCATCCGCGCCATTCGCCAGGTCGGGAGTTTTTTTTGGCCCTCTCAAAATGTGTCAACTTGGACACACAGAAAAAAAAAGGGAAAAAGAATGAAAAACTAGTCTTTTTCTAAGAAAAAAATAAAAAAAAAGGATATAATAAAAAAAAGTAATAGAAAGAAGTTGCATTTGTTATTATTTATTTGATTCTTAAACGAATGTAGAATATAGAATTTATATTAGAGCGAGACCAAGTTCGTTAGGTTCCTCCAAAGTTAATATAATATAATTAATAATAATACAAATAATAATACTAATAATAATACTAATAATAATACTAATAATAATACTAATAATAATACTAATAATTATACTAATAATAATACTAATAATAATACTAATAATAATACTAATAATGATACTAATAATAATACTAATAATAATGTAATATTACTTTTTAAGGAAACCATATTAAAATTTGAAATTATTATGAATATCTAGAAAACTTAAGTAACTTACATCTAACAAATGAGAGTTACCTTTTGATAAAAACCACCATTTATTATCAAATCCCAACGAATTTTGTGGCATCCCTGCTAGAAACATTTAAATATACATTTATTATTATTATTTATTACCATTATTGAAAAGTTTTAAAGGCTTCTTCTTAAATTAAATAACATGACTTTACTATATATACATTTAGCTTATATTTCTGTATATTCCCTTTTCGAACTTTTCAAAATCACCATTATTTTGCACAGTGTCGTGGTAAACGCGTCTTTCTAATTGCCCTCGCCCCACGCATGCAATGCATAAAGGGGAAAATGGGGGAAAATTGCGTGGAAAATTGAGAGGGAGAGAGAAAACATTGCCCCCTCCTCCCCAATAGAAGGAATATGTGAAAAGGGGGAATATTAGTGGAACATTATCTGGGCATTGAATGGATTACCAGATTAACGTTGTCAAAAAGTGAAAAGCAAATGCTAGACAATTTTCTAAATTTTGTAAAGCTTAAGAGTTGCAAGTTGTGTGAATACTTGATACAAACATGGAGAATCTAAGGTAATAGAAAAAAGTTTTAATAAGAGTACAACATGGGAGTACAACAAATTTAATTGCACACTTTTTTTGCACCTTTTTAATTTGATTTGAATTCCCAAGACTTATATAGAGTGCCCAATGAAAGCATTACTAAAGGTACTAAATATTACCCTTAAATCCCCTATTTAATGTATTTATATTATGAAAGGGTAACCCTTGTAACCACACGCAATTGGCCTCACAAAACTTATGTTGCCTTCTTTTAGGCGCTGACAAACTAATTACTGAACCAACTAAAATTGAAACGGAAACGGAAACTGCCGAAAAAGACCAACAGTGGTAGTAAAAGTAATCCAAAAATAAGTAAAAACCGAAGCCAAAGAGTCAACACACACACACACACATACAGAGAAGATTGTGTAAAGAGCCGGAAGAGCATCTGCTAATTATGAGTGTGTGTGTGTGTGTGTGTGTGTGGGTGCTTCTTGCTCTCTGCTCTGTCTGTCTCTCTTTCTATCTCTCTCTCTCACTGTTGGTTCTGTCTCTCTCGCTGAGACTTTTGCTTACATATGTAATTAAATTGCTCAATTAAAATTGCACACCCTTTTGATTATCTCTCTCTCTGTCTCTATATCCCCCTCTCGTTCGCTCACATTATTAATCAGTGAAAATTGTGTTGGCCAAAAAAAGAGACAAAAAAAAAAAAACAAGCAGAATTCTTCACTTGAAAAGAAAATAATTAACTGAACTTTTGGAATATTAAAATTAATATTTTTTAACAGCAGGATTAAATAAAAATTTGATTATTAGTTTGTGTGAGCTTAAATATAATATTTTCACATGTTTTCTTTTTATTTTTATCAATAAACTAATAAGTCAGCTGAAATAATCCAAAATAAATCAAGATTTTGGGGCACTCTGGTCACACTCTAAGCTTTAATATAAAGCTGTTTCGGTCATGCCAATGGACCTCTTCAGTAGTATTTACTGAAAATCGGTTTAAATAATTAATGTAATAATTAATTAAGCAATAATCATATATATTTTTTATACAAAATGAAAATCCAAAGCTTTTTCTTATTGCTACTCTTTCTTCCTCAGTTTACAAGCTTTAAACTCAACATTTAAATATACCAAATATTTCTCAAAACACCTTACTTTCTCCTCTAAAAATAATTGGTATATAAATGTCAGATTTTTTCTCTCTGTGCACCCACACACACACACATACACATGTATGCACTTTTGGGGGAGCTGCTGCTCCAGTTGAAATGACGGCCACAATTGCCCGGAATAAAATATGCTTTTCCATTCTGTTGTATTTTCAATTTTCTTTTGTGTTGCGCTGATGCTGCTGCTGCTGCTGCTGCTGCTGCCCTCGTCCTCGTCCTCGTCCTTTCGCGTCCTTTTTCTCGCCCTTTCTCCTGAGCCAATGCCGCCTTTGCCGTTAAATCAACACCATTTCGTAAATTAAAAGTGCCAAGCAAAGCGGAAGCGTTTGCGCCGAGCCGAGCGATGCGACGCGACGGGACGCGACGCTACACATTCATATTAACTGTATTTACAATTATACGGTGCTCACTATCTGCTCGCCTCTGGTCACACTGGCAAAACGATCATGGTATCAAAATGGTTTTGTTTAATTCGTAATTTATCTAGCATTTTATAGATCATATGACCTATCTATCTTCCTTTTATAACATTACCTTCAATTTGAAACATACTCTGGTCACACTATCAAAAGATCACAGTGTCAAAATGGTTTCTATTTATTAATCCCTAAATATGAATATTAAATTGGTAAATGTATTTCATACGAAATAACATTAAACTTTGGGATTAATATCGAATTGATAAGTTATGTATTAAAAATACCGAATTGTTAAGAGTATATACCAAATTGAGGTGAATATTCAACAAAATATTGATCGATTTTGATGATAGCCTTTTTTTTCTCTCTGTATGATCTCGCGCTCTCTCTCTCTCTCTCTCGCTCTGTTTCTGTCACTGATTCTTGCTGCCTCCCACTCGCAATCCCTTTGCATATATGTGTGTGTGTGTGTGTGCATGCTGCTATAATTCCTTGTGTTGTCTCTCTCTCTCTCTCTCTCGCTTGCTCTCTTGCTGGCCTCCACTTCCAGTTTCCTGGAATTCGCTGCTCTTTGATGTTTGCACAAGTTGGCAGCTCTTCTCCACTTCTCCACTTCTCCACTCTCTCCACTGCTGGTGCTTCTTCTGCTTACGCAAGTTGTGCTGCCGCTGCTTCTTCTTCTGCTTCGCTACTCTCTTTCGCTCTGCCAACAACAAATTCCCCATGGTGCTAATTAGCGGTTGTGTCCTTCGTCCTGCGTCGCTGCTGATGGCGCTGCTGCTCCTGCTGCCAGCGTTATGCTTGCTCTTGCTTTCGCCGCTTGCCGGTAGATTCTCGTATATTTTTTAATTGGCCGCTTTTTTTTACAGCAGCGGCGGTTTCTCGCTTGCTTTTCCCATTGTTGGTTCTACAATGTGTTGTTGTTGTAGTTGTTGTTGGAGTTGTTGTTGGAGTTGTTGTTGGAGTTGTTGTTGTAGTTGTTATATTCTCCAAATTGATTGTTATTGTTGTTGCGGCTGAGATTTGATTGGATTTGCGTTTTCGCTTTCATTTCGCGCGATTTCCCGTGTGGATTTAAGTTGTAACAAAATTAATAAAGAAAGAAATACATATACAATTTCTATAAAATGAAGTACCAAAAATTACTACATTATACAAAAAAAGCTATAAAGAATATATGTAAACAAAAATAAATAGTAAATATTTATACAGCATAAACAATTAAATTGTTTAATTTAAGAGCTTAATATCTTGATAGTATAAAACCAGCACACTATAGTACAAGTTGCTATTAACCGTAACAGAACACTTAATAAAAAAAAACATTTCTTCACAATAAAAATGAAAACTTTATTTCTAAAAATAGTATAAAACAAAAAAGTAAAAATTATATGTAAAAGTTTATCCTGTTTCAGGAAAGTCCTTCAAAAAAAAAGAGCTATACTTAATAATCTTTTCGTTCTATTCAAATATTTTTGTTCAGATTTGTATTTTGGGCATAACTCCTATTTTCTATCCTTGCTTTATGCAATATAAGGAAATTACCCATGACAAAAATACCTAAAAGCTTTTCTATTTATTAACTCCGAATATTCTAGCATTGGATTATTTTAAATTAAAATAATATTGCTTAAATTATTTATCCATTTAAGAAAATAGTGTTAAGATTAGAAATCTCCACAAATTGGGCTTTTCTCTCACTTTTTGAATCGCTTTCCCCCCCAAACAACAACGCTTTAGCCTGCTCTTTCTTTCCCCCTCTCTCTCTCTCTCTCTCTCGCTCACTCTTCTATTGTTGTTTTCAATTGTCTAATTGAAAGTTAAATAAATTTTTGGTAACTTGTGCAGAAATTTTGTGCTGCTGCAGCAGAGTCCCAGAGTCCAGAGGAGAATCCAGTGGGAATTACCACGTGGGAGATGAAGGGAGGAGATAAGTTCAGGTTAATTTGTGTTTGCTGATATATATATATGTATATATTTGTTGTTGGCTTGCCAAAACTATTTGCCCAAATGGTTGAAATTTAATTGCACAATTATATTGTGCATCAATTTGGAAATGTTGAATGCAAAATGAGGTGGTTTTTTGGGTTAGTTATTTTGTGGCAAATGAGGAAGGTAGGCAGGCGGGCATGTGTCGGTCATGGGGTGTGCCAGAGGGAAGGGAGAAAGGCATGGACTGGGAAGGGGGTTGTGGTAATTGGTTTGATAATGTAGTGGTGGTGGTGGTGGGATATTACTTACTAGGTCAGCATCACAGCCACAAACAGAGACATTAGGCCTACACACAGATTCTTTTTCATATATATATATATAAATATATATGTATATATGTATATTCTCCCCCCCCCCTCTCCTTGGTTCCAATCCTCCTGCTCATAGACCGCCTCAATATTTACTCTTTGTACTTGCAAAAGAAATTGTACTAATGGAATTATTTCATTTTGGCGAACAGAGAAGGGGAACGAGAGACACAGAGCTGGCCAAGATGGGGGTTGGCAGCAGTGGTGCTCTGTGCTGTGCGTTGCGTCTCGTTTTGTTTTGTTTGTCGTTTTGATTTACTTTTGGTTTTTGCTTTTTTCCCCTCTCCCCCCCCACCCCTCTCTCTTCTTTCGCTTTTCCTTGCTATATATATATATATATAGGTATTTTTTTTACTGTGCAAATAACTCGCAATGTTCCACGTTTCATCTGCCTTCTCCTACTACTTTTGCTCCTTTGCCTCCTGCTTCCTCCCTGTCCCCCCAAAATCATCGCAAACTGCACAAATCAAAGTAGAAAATATAGCCGCAAAATCGGCGAGAATCGAAGCAGGAAGTGGAAAAAAAATAGAGACAACAAGTAAGAAAAGCTAACTTCGGGCGGAGCCGAAGTTTATATACCCTAGCAGATAATTTGTTACTTATTATCGATGTACTGCTTGCCGCAGAGCCCAAAGTAACTGCTATTTTGCAGCTAGGCGAACAAATCAGCATCTCCTCGCTCATAAATCTCATAAATAACAAGAATCGAATAGAAAGTCGATCATAACTGGGCCAAAAAAAGCCTTAATATGCATTTGGAAAGCGGTGGTGTGTTAGTTTTTAGTAGGATTATTAATCTGCATACTAAGTTTCAACAAGACAAAAATGTTGAAAATTTCAAAAAAACACAAGTGGTAACACTTGTGTTTTTTTGAAAAATTTGATACATTTTTTTTTTTTTTTTTTAATTTTTTGTGATTTTCCGAATTGAAATATTTGGGGTGTAGCTGTATTTAATAGGAGCATAATAGGAGCACAAACTAAGTTTCATTCAAATATCTTGCAAAATACCGAAAATATGCTAATTTTTCCAT
>JAEIIU010048188.1:2425-19510 GCA_018874675.1 Drosophila baimaii | reverse complement strand
TTCTGCCATCTTTTCGGTGATATTTTACAATTTGTAGTTAAACTCTTTATTAAAATATTATTTATTTTTTTGTAACTCATTTATTTAAATTTTGCAAGAGTTTTTTTTTCAAGCAGTTGTTAGATTTTTGTGGGTATTTAAAGCAGTGAATAAATAAATAATATAAAAGTCTAGATAGATGATGTTTCCTATAAATACTTAAATATCATTAAATAAGCTATTGTATTTAGAGATGGAGAATTATCGAAGTTTTCAATGTAAAAATTCGGTTTTAAATCGATTAAAATCGATGTTTCTTCACCTCTAATTGTATTACCTTATTTTAAATGCTAAAACAAATTGGTTTCTCATTTTCCAATAAATACTTTAAAACGTTTTTAAGCTTAGCTTAAATTATTAAAGTTTAACTTTCTAATTAGCTGTAGTTTATAGTAGTAGTTCAAGTTTAAATTATATGAAAGTGTAGATAGATAATGTGGCTTATAAATACATAAATATCGATAAACAAACTTTATATTTTACCTAATTTTAAATGCTAAAACAAAATGGTTTCTTATTTTCCAATAAATACTTTAAAATATATATTTGCATCAAGTATAAATAAATACTTTAAGACCTATCTTTAAATCAAGTATAAATAAATACTTTAAAATCTTTCCTTGCCTTCTTAAAACCTAAAATAAATCAATAGCTTAAACCCCTATTTGCTAGCAGTGCTTCTCCAATATAAAGTACTTATACCTGAAAATAAAAAACGAAAGAAAAAAGCAGACAGAAAACTAAATACGAAATAAACTCAAAGAAAATCTCCGCCTTAGGAAGCTCCTTTAAGGATGCCATGGAGCAGGAGCTCCTAGTCAGGGAGGTGTGTCCTTCACATGTGCAACGAGACAATAAAATGAAAGTTTCATTTCGTGCCCGACTCAAGTGTCTGCAAATCGTTGATTAAGGGATGAGTATGGGGGGGTGGGAGAAGGTTGCCCTAGGGCTGGGGAAAATGGGGAAAATTCAAAGAAATTGACAGTGCATCGAGGTGAGGAAGGTACTATGTACTGCCAAGATGGAGCCAGCACTATATACATATGTTGCTTAAGTGCCAGCCAAAGTGCTAAAAGCTGTTTTACTTTTTTCTGTTTTTTGTTTTTAATTTAAGTCCCTTACTTGGCGGCTTCTTTTTATTAGTTTTTGGATTTTACTTTCATTTATTAGGGATAGGAATCTTTAATTGGTTTTCAAAGACCTATATTTTTCACAAATTCTTTATAAGATTTTAATTATTTTTCTACCTCTGTTAACCCCTTTCCTTAAAGTTTTTTTTTTTGCTTGTTTGTTTGGCTTAATTTCGGGTTCCAAAAAATGATTTCAAGTCCTGGGCCTGACTTGGTCTCATTTTTTTTTGCTCAAGTGAATCTCAATGCAGAGATTTAGCATGGCAAGCTAAGCTAAGAGACCCACCCTCTCCCCCTTTCGTCCCCAATATTTCTGGAAAAGTAATTTGACTTGGCCGCTCGCATTGTGCGATATTTGAATGGACACTCCGCCCCCGAATCCACTGGCCCCTCCATATTCCCAGCCCCAGACCCAGCTCTTGGTTCAATAGAACTGACCTCGTTCGAAACGGACTTGACTGTGTAGGCTCGGGCACTCTATAAAGCAGGCGCTTATATTTGTTTGTGTGTCCTCAAAAAAACATAAAAAAAAAAAATGCTAAGAGTTCAACAATACACAGGTCAAAAATTAATATGAAAGATAATATGAAAGATAACATTTAAAGTCTAGGAAAAGGAGCTTTATTATAATATATTCTTTCTATAACTCTTAAAACTAAAGGTTTGATTTTAAGCAATGAATATTTGTTGAATTTCCTAGCAGTTATTTTATTTTTAATGTAAAAACTTATTTGTAATAAATATTAAAATCCAAAAAGGAAAATATTGTTATTGTACAATAAAAAAAATTACTACAAATAATATTCCTATGCCAGAATACATAGATTTCCCACACTCAAGTTCTTTAGCTACCAATTAAAATATAAAATAAATAAATAAAATTTTTTTTGAGTGCAAAGTCATGTGCGTATGTGTGTGGTGCACTCACGATATCAGCTGCCTCAGATGCATCATCCTCCTCCTCCTCGTCCTGCTCCTGTCCCTGCTCCATCAGGCCAAGTCCCGCATCCTCGTCGTCGTTGTCGTCGTCGCCATCCTCCTCGTCGACGCCAGCTGGAGCAGCTGGGCCAGATGGAGCATATTGCATCTGGGGCGAAACGGCATCCTCATCCTCGATGTCACCATCGTGCTGGTCAAATATGTCCTCCGGAATGGTGGCCTCTTCTTGCAAATTGAAATCTGTCGAGATGGAAAAGGACAAAAGGGGCAAGATGTACAGATGCGGTCAAAATGCTGCAGGTAAACTCGAGTGGACATATGTTTTTATGATTTAAATATTGACTTTTGTGTGGGGCATTTTGGGAAGGATCATAGTCAGTTTTAGCTCAGATAAATTGATTTATTCAGATTATACGTATAGATTTCCAGAAAATGCCATGGAAATACTTGTGGAATATAAAGATAGGGCTTAGGCTTAAGATATATAGTTGTAAAAGCCTTTATTAATATTTTCCAACATAACATCATCACACAAATAATTATGCAAACCAATCTTTATAATTCTTTGCCTTAAAATCAGTATAAATAAATAGTTTTTTCATTTTTCGAAAGACCCTTGCTTCAAAAGTGGCATGTATCCTTGTAAAGATGGCAAAAAATATCAAAATATCGATACTGTATCGATATTTGACTTAAAGACTGATATAAATATCAATACTGTAACGTTGCGATATATGTTCGATAAATCGATTTGCCGTTTGATATATTAATCGATATTTCGAATTGTGAAAAGAAAAAGAACCGAAGCTAAGTTTAAGCTTTAATTGTTTGAAAAAAATTATAAATAGTTAACGAAAAATATAGATTAGGAATGCTTTAAAAACTATTTAATATTAAATATAAAATTTAAAACTATTTGATATATTATCGATAATAGTGATATATACATTTATTATCGATAATATTTATATTTTAATGGGTTTCTCATATTTTTAAACAACCTTCAAATTTTGATATATCAAACTTTACGATTATAATGAGTGCGATATATTTGTCTATATATCCTATTGGAATAATCCTATTGATATGTACATCCCTAATGTATTCTCATCAGCACCCCTCATTATAAGTGACAAGCATAGAACCATTGTGACATCCTAAACTGAAACGTTAACGTCTCCCAGATTTTGTCAGCTCCATTATTGCGACCGCAACTGTAGCAGCAGTTGCAGATATGCGGATGGAGAAGGTATGCCAATGCCCGGGGGCATCGTTCAGGTAGCCAGGGTAGCCAGCAAAAGAGACCGTCCGTCCATGGAGCGCCCCAACAATAAAATAACACAGAAAAGGTCAGCAGCTATAGTATCTCAAGTACGCTGCTGCGAGGGCAAAGGAAGCAAGAAAGAAAAAAAAAAACCAAAGGAAGAGGCAGGCCCGAGTATGTGTCCTTTTGCCTTTTACTTAAATAAAAGTAAGCTGCTTGAATTGACTTCCACTTTGGGGATACGAGTATATATGCAGATATGTGTGGCTATGTGGATACGTATGTATGTATGTATGTCCTGTGTAGCCGCATGCATGACCTGAACAAAATAGGTTTTTACTCATAGTTGAATAGACAGGCATTCCTTCTCCTTTTTTTTTTTGTATTCCGTGGTGGTGGTGGTGGTGGTGGCTCTTTTATGCTCTGTCATTGACTGAATTGCCATTTGGGGAAACTCAAGGAGGCAAGGTCCTGGCACACACATGCAAGATTAAAATAAAAATGGTATAATGTTGTGCCGGTATCTCTTTCCCTGTGTATGATCGTGTGTGTGTGTGGAGCCAAACGAGCGATAAAAGTCAGCGCAAATTGCCAGTGAAATTTTCTTCGTTTTTGTTAAGAACATCGCGAAAAAAGCAGTAGCGGAAACAGCAGTAGTTTTTCTTACTTAGAAATAGGTTTCTTTTTATATAATTAATATTATAATATTTAAGAACATTTAAGAACAAGTATTCATAACTTTATATTTCTTTTATTTCAAGAAAAATATTTTATTTGCTTGTTTTAAATAGTATTCTTTCTAAAGCTAAACATTTAAATAAAAATATTTTTAAAGTTAAATATTTAAATACGAATCTTTTTAAAATAAAACGCATAAAATTCTGGGACAGCTGAACTAACAAATGAGTTATTTTCTGTAACATCTTAACACGAAAATAAATGTTTTGCAATTTACTTTGTAAATCTGTATAATGCATGTACATGTATTGTATTTTCTAGGAATGTAAAAATATAAAAATATAAAAAATATGATTTGATGTATCAAAATAACAAAAACACTTAAGAACATATCGAATATATAGCTAAGTTTAATATATTTACATACAAATATTGATATTATCAATAATATAGACTAAATGTGAGATAATGATACTTAATGTATTTATCTTCTTTTCCGTCTATGTCGAAAACGTCTTTCTACATTTCTTATTCGTAACTAAAATTGTTTTTAACAATAATATTTTAAACAAAGCTTTAAGTAACCCTTATAATTATTTTTAGTTATGCATATATGTATTTTTTCGAACAATGATAGTTCTAACTCAGCTTAGGCTAAGTTTTAACTCTTCGGCTCAGTTCGATATATTAAACAGTATATCGCGCATATATCGCAATGTTAAAATATCGATTTAAATATTACTCTTCGCTTCAAATTTCGATAAATCGTGGATTTATCGATATCTCTTTAACTTTCACTTGATTTAAATGGATCTTTCTTTCAGAAAATTGTTTTATTTTCAACAGCATGTTGTGTTATTTTTTGTTGCAGTGCAATCATCATCACCGACTGCATTTTTCCTGACAAAACCTTCTTTTTCATTTTCCTGCCCTGCCTTGCCTGTGTGGGTGTGTGTGTAAGCTGCTTTTCCTCTTTCCATTTTGCCCCTGACCATTGTCCACACCTGGCGACCTACTACAGAGTAGCGAGAACCTGCTGGATTTCGGGGCAAGTTAATAATTTGACCGGGCCAGATGTTGCCATTTCTAGGACCCGCCCTCAAATTATGGTGATTTTATTCAGCACGCCTTTTTATAATTGCCGCTCGTCGGCGTCGTCGTCGTCGTCCTCCTCGTCGTGACTGTTGTTGTCGCTGTGTGTGCCCAACTAATTAAATTCTTTTTACTGTGATTAAATTAACACAAGCTCCGCAAATACACACACAGCGAATCTCCGGAGACGAGCCTACTCGGCCCCCCATAGTAAACACTGGCAGAAGAAGCGCCGCCGGCAGGAGCAAAAGTTGAGCCGAGGAGCAGGGAAAAAAATGTGAAATAAAATCACGCAAATGCTTTTTATATCCCTCGACACGTTGTTGTGTGTGGGTGTGGGTGTGTGTATGTGTGTGTGTGTGTGTGTGTGTGTGTGTGTGTGTGTGTGTGTGGGGGGAAGGGGAGAGAGGAAGAGAGAGAGTGGGAGACGGGCGTGAAGATTGCGGAATGAGGCGGAGAATTGGTGGGCGTCGCATTGAGGTTATCGTCATGGTGGCACAGTGGGCGGAAACAGGAAGTTGAGGTAATAAAAAATACATTTTTCAGTTCAGGGAGCTACCAAGAAATCCTTTTTTTTTGTAAACAATCACTGGGAGATAGCGAAAAGGCATTTTCTAAAGCATATTTTTGAGCTCAGAATAGCCTTCAGGTCTTCAGTAAGTGTTTGGAACTCATATATAATTACTTATGTGGGTATGACACTTAGTTTTAGTGAAGTTTTTTTTAGAAAGAAAATTATTCATTGATTTTATATTTATATACATTTTTTTCCATGTTCATATAATATTATTATTGTTATATGACACAAACACAACTAAGTATATGGTGTTGGAAGTTGTTTATAATTGCTAATGTGAATATGACTCATGTTATTGTATAGTGTTTTTTTGTGTAGAAAAAGTAGATACTATTTATATTTATAATATTATTTGTTCTATGCTTGCTGTCACTATATTTACCATCTCAAAATATATTAAAAAAAAAGGGATATGACATGTTCTTATAGGATTTTTTCTTTAATACGAATATGGTCACATTTAATTAACAGGGAAACAAAGGCAAAAGTGAAATTTAGACTAAATAATTTATGTAAATAAAAAACTATATAGAAATACTGAAACGAAAATATATTTTAATAAAAATAATATGATATTAATGTGACCAAAGATTATTACCTAAATGTCCCAGCTTAAAAATGCGATTAGTGGCCATTAGTTGGCCAGGACAAGCACCACAGTGCCTTGGTGTGTGTGTGTCATCATCATCGCCTTTGTTGCCCGGTCGTCGAGTGGTTGGGCTGCTTCATCTGTCCTTTCTCGCACTCGCCGCCCTGCCTGAGTATCCTTGCACTCCTTTGCCGCCCCGAATCCCCCTCATTCCCCCCTCATTCTCCCTTCTGTGTGTCCCTACTGTTTCATGCCATAATGAATAAATGTCGCATTAATTTGCACGCAGACCCCGTCGAGGTCTGGGGGACAGTCTTTGGCACGTTTTCCACTGACTTTGCTTGCGGAACGCTTGTTTTTCGCCATAGCTGGCGAGGCAAACAACGCAAATCCATGCCAAACACACACACACACACAGGCACACACACGCGTCGCGTAGGACGTGTATGAATGCCATATGAAATCGCGTAAACAAACTGACCCCTTGAACCCCAACCAACCGTCCCTGGTTGCAGCCCCACTTCGCCCTCTTCCCCCCCTTTTTGCAAGCGGTGCATATTTGAATTTTGTGGCACTCTGGAGTTTAATTATTATGCTTGTAATGAGCATGTAGCATATTTTAGCAGGCCCATGGTGCACGTGCACGCCATGCCCCTAAAACCTAGCTTTTCTACACTCCCTTTTCCCTTTTCCATTTTCTATTTTCCCCAAAACACCCTTCACTGCAATTTCCTCTATCCACTTTGGGCTAATTAATAGACAGACGAGCAGACCTGGGACACTGGACACTAGAGAACACAGGACAGATGATTCTGTTTCGCGGTATGCAGCATGGCGGGATTTTAGCTGCGACTATGCCTTAATTAACCCATTATGGCCTGTTGATTTTTGCCATGCCATGCCCACCTTTTGCACCCAGGTTTTTTTTTTGCATAATTATCCAACAATCTATTTGCCATTCAACTGAGCAATTTATAAACATTTTTCGGTTTCCCTCTAAACAGTATTTTTCATTTTTCTTTTTTCTCTCCTTTGAGGCCAAACCCAAAAGCATTGCCTACTTTTTCGGGAAAGGGTAAAGGTAATTTTTCACAGAGCCGCAGAAAGGAAAACTGAGCTAAAATGAGATTATTACAAAAAAAAAACAATGGAGGAAAAGCATAGAAACTGAGACTAAGCAACAATAAAAGGAAATATGTAGTATTTATATTTTCCTGTATTAGGGATGTATATCGAGAGGTTAAGTTCGATATGATATATCGACAAAAAATATCGTGCTATTGTATAGCTTAATATTTCTGATATAAAAAAAGAAGTCAGATATCGAAAAATATCACATTTGATGTTAAAATATCGATATTATCCATAATCTTGAATTTACAATATCCAAAAATTAAATTAAATGTATTTGTCTTATTTCAAATTATATTTAAAACATTTTTATAACTACAACTTGTATTAGCTATTTATATTTTGTTTCAATAATAAAAGTTTAACCAAGGTCTACGCTCTTTTTTGCTACAGTTCGATATATAAAACATAATATAGACTTATTGCACATATTTAAGTATGGATTTATATTTCGCGCTTTGCTTCAATTATCGTTACAGTTAAGGTACGTTATTTTCTATCAAAAGTTAACGAAGAAAGATAATATACAGGCTTGAAATTTTCGGGTTATAATAATTATAAAATTATATCAATTTTATTCTTTTTTATATTCATGTATAAAAAATACATATATTTAATTGACATTTAATTTTAAATTAAATTAAACTTATTTTGTGTCTTAAGATGCTTAAGATATCTCCTGAAACGCAAGCTTTATCTTTGAATTGTTTAACTATCAACAGTTTCGCATAGATGTTGTATTGTATACAAGAATATGATTTAAATATGAAAATATACTGATTTAATTCACTTATTTTTTATGGCAGATTATTAATATAAATATTTTCCTTATTTATTATTATTACTTATTTATTTGTATTATTTTATTAAGTTCATCTTAGCTTTTTATATATAATTTTAAGGGGAATTGAGTTATCTTTATTCAGCTTATGTACTTAACTTCGTTTATCATAATTTATTCTCTTCTAATGTTAAGCCCCTGGTAGGGTAGAAATTATACAGATATTAAATTATAGAGGAATTGGCTTTGTAGGGCAAATATTCGATCCTTTTACCCTTCATTCCTTGTATTCCATGTGTGTATTTCCTACGTACTAGTAGCCAATGCTCCATGGTAGCAGGTTGACCTGCACATATGTGCGTGGGAGTATCTGTGTGAATATCCTCTTGTCTCGACTGCCATCTGCCATCCCATGTGTTTTGTGCTAGTTCCTGTGCCTGTGCCTCTCTGTCTGCTGGCTGGGTTTGAGTGTGTTTGTCATTTAAATTTATTTAGTGCATAGTTGGCAGCAAGACAACAATGGCGACCACAAAAGCCACTAAAGTCTAATTAAAATGTCCGCAACCGTAACAATGTGCGAGGCACAACGCATTGTTTTTGCCATTGCTGATGCGACAACAAGTTCTAGCCTCTGCCGGTCTCCCGGTCCTCCTCTCTCTCGATTTAAATGGAATACCAAAAATAGTTGAAATTGTTGTTGTTTCGCTTTGGCGAATGCAAAAGTTAGCCGCCAACATTCCCGTTCACTTGACATTCTGCCACCCGTCCGTCCGTTCGTCCGTGCCTTGTCCTGTCCTGCCAATTCCACCGTTTTGTGGCCTTGAAAAACTCCTCTGGAAATGGTTTTTGGCGAACTTTTGCCCCCCAGAGCTTTTAGTTTTCCCGGGGACTTGATGTCGCCTTGCGGTCTCCCTACCCTCCTTTGCTTCCCCTGCCACGGGTCGTATGCGTAATATATGTCATCGAAATTCGACGCTGGCCGTGATGTTTTGTCAATAAAATAACAAACAAACGTAATCTGTGGTATGTGGGTGTGCGTGCGTGTGTATGCGGTTGTCTATGGTTTTATGGTTGTGTGCTTATTTTTCGGTGGGATGCGACAGACAGTGGGCACAAGCGTGCAACGTGACGTATGCGTAATGTGCTTAAACAACAGAACCACATACATAGAGATGAGTGCATGTGGCAGGAGCAGAGAAAAGGGGAGAAGAAGAGGAGAAAGGAAAGAATAAAAGAGGAAAAAGCCGGAAAAACAGATTCGCAATGGCTTGCATTGACATCGCAAAAAAGAACACGCAATGACTTTGACTTCGACTTTGACTTGTGTAGTTTTCACAATAGATAGTGAAATTCAAGGTTTTATCTTTTTATCTTTTTTTTATCTTTAAATTTGTAATTCTTTAAATCTATTTAAAGCACCTTAGTTTAATATTTTAAAGGAGATTTCCTCTATTTTCTATTTGGTTTTTAAATATAAAACAAGAAAACCTAAGAGCCTAGGTGGGCAGTGATTCCTTCAGCTCCTGAGGCTTTTTCTGTTATGTTTTTTTTTTTTTTTGGGAGGCGTCTTTTCAAGAGTATCAACTTCTTATACTTACTTATTATAGTTTTCCTTCTCATTTCACTTGTACCAAATCGCAACCCTCTTTGTTTATTATAAACTTATGGCTTATGCTACAAATTGAGGAAGATCAGGGGTCGATAAAAACAAGGCGTCAAGCGTCGCATACTCACAAATTGCTACAACTATCGATGTATGAATATGCAATTCAATTTCCAAGTGGGATTTGTGTGGTTTACAAGGCACTCCAACTCTCTCACATCCGCACACCCGCAAACATTTGCACTTACCGTGCATCGACAGTGCTTTGTAATCCCCATTCCAAAGTGGAGATGGGAATATAACCCGCTAACCTTTGACCTGCCTGACTGCCTGCCTTGGTGGTGTCTACCTATGCCCTGAAACAACTATCGCCATCGAAGTCATGGCATATTTAAACATAGGCTAAGCTAATGTTCCCATGCTGACATGGCGAGAAAAGACAACAAATGTAAAAATGTTATATTTTAAAACACTAGGAATGGCAGAAAATATCAATATATCGATAATGCTTCAATACTTTTAGGTTTATCGAAATGTGCCAAGAAAGAACTTAGCTTCAACTATTAGCGAAAAGGAAAAGTTGAGTTAAGAAATGTTTTTTATGTAGTCAGTAAACAAATTTAAATAAATTAAATAACATTTTCGAATATTGGTTCAATATTATCGAATTTATCGATATTTAAACATTAAATGCGATGTTATTGGATATTTCCAATTTATCAATTAATCAAACTTTACTTTACTTTTTATTAATATTTAGCTTTAACATTATCTTAGGTTTGTTATTATACGAAAAGGTAACTTCTCTCAGTGCACACATATTGATGTATATTTCGGTTTGGGGGCAGGACTGACAGAGGTAAGCGTATTCGGCAGCAGAAAGTGCAAAATTTCCAAAGCTTCCCATTTAAATCGGCTTAATATTTCCCTTTGCCGCCCCATAACCTCCATAAGCCCCCTAAGCCCCAATCCCCACTTTATTTCCTGCAGAGCGGGGCACACACACACACGCAGGCAGACCCATTTGCATTTTTATGATGCTGAAATTGCAACATATTCCTAAAAAGGCCAACAACAAACAGTAACAAAAAAAAGAATTGTTTCAAAATGCGATAAAAATATAACAAAAAATAAAAGAGGAGCCGGAAAAAAGGGCAAATGCAAATATATGTGAGTGTGAGTAAAAAAAAAACAAAAGGGAAAAGTGAATAAAAAGAATATGTATATTTATATAACAAACACGACCCCCCCGAAAAATATCAACTTTTCCCTCGATGGCAAATGGCTTGGGGGCAAAAAAGTGTCCACAGTCGGATTTTCGCATTAAAAATTCCTACGAAATATGCTTAATAAACCGACAAAGCCATTTTCGTTCTACTTATTGTCTCTCTCTCTCTCATAGCCTTGTCTTTCCCTGTCCCCAATTTCTGGCTCTCCGTCACCTGTAAGCAGCTGAGCCAAATCAAAATATATACACATATATATATATGGAAATACAAGCCAGAGGCCAGAGTATACAGACACAAAAAAAATATGAGGCCATGAACGATAATGGGGATACCCTTAGATGTATAAAGCTGAGAATATTATTCAGTTCATTTGCACATACAGCCTGTGCCTTTAAAGGTAATGATTAAATCAAAAGCGAAGCTCCCCGAACCTAATTCTAACTAGAAATATGAACAAATGTATCCACAAAAAGGAAGGTGTTCGTTCCCTTTTAAGAGCATATACATACATATATTTTACGCCCTGGAATGAGCAACATAAACAAACCAGAGGGCGAGGGAGAAAACAAAGAAAAATGTTTAGAAGACAGACAAAATAAATCAAGCTTTCGGGGATACAAGTTGGGGGAGGCGAGGAGGTACACGAAAAAAATGTAAAACAACCTTCTGGTTTTCCAAACATTCAATTAAGAAATTTTTGCTCAACATTTCCCCATTTGGAAATCTTACTGTGTGAAAGCCCACTGTAATTTAAGAGGCATACCATGTGGCACAACTGCCAATAATAGATAAATAAAAAAACAATATATATACCATCTGAATGTGTGTGTGAGCATATTTATGATGCATATATGGGATGTGGTTTATGTCCTCGCCAAAAACCCATAAAACCGCCTCGTTATGTCGAAACCGAAACCGAAACCGGCACCGAAAAAGAATAAAGGCAACCGCCTTGGAACTCAAGTGAAGCAACACAGACTTAAGCAGTACACCGACGACTGGCTGGGCACTAAAGTGTGAAACTTGGAGTCTGAACGGGGGTGGATCGAAGTGTTTATACTAAGAATACTTCAAAAAACAATGCCAATGAAATTTGGCATCATATTGGCATCAAAAATATATTGGCATACAATAACAAAGTGCGTGGAAAACACTACAAACATGAGTAAAATTGATAGCACATTCTGTCTGTTGGTAACTGCATTAATTGGTGGGGCGAGCAACAAAAAAATAAACAAACATAAACAATAAACATCTGTTGACCAACGCCAGTTGTTTTAACCTTGTTTTATTATTAAAATAACGCTCTTAATAACGAAGATCTCTTTGTTTTTGGTCCTTCGAGCCGGATAAAAATGTTAGAATGAAACAAGAGACGGCTTCAAGTGTTCAGATTTATTTTCTTTATTTCCGAATTTTAAAATAATTAAATTAACTTTGAACAAAACAAAATATATAAATATATCATTGCTATGGTGACACAATAAAACCCACAACCTCCCCTCGTTTAACACCAAAAATGCCTTAATATATGTATGTATTTACGAGGATGTATACATATAAAATGGTATCGGTTTTGTGTGTGTGTGTGTGTGTGTGTGTTATGTGCAGGCCAACCTGTTGTTTCATCGTGTTTTTTTTTATGCCTTTGATTTGCTTTTTATGTTGTCCTTGATTCTGCTGCTGTTGTTGTTGTTTCCTTTTGCAGTGTCGAATGGGGAGGGTTAAATACAGGGTCCTGGGGATTGTGTAAGCGCTTAATGCCATTGAAAGTAATTTGCCACACACTCACACATACACACAGATGTAGGTGGAAGAGCAATGTGTGGTGACTTAAGCTAAGCCGATTTCTTTCATTTCACTTCATTTGAGCCAACTTTCCCTACGGCCAATAAGCAAATTCTTCCACTGCCTTCCCCTCTTTCCCATCACAGACACAACACACACACACACTTACACACAAGTGGTTGCCAACAGGTGACAAAATTCTCTACGGCCCCTTGGCTCATAATTAAATAAATTAGGGCCTAAATTAATCAAAGACCGCACAGACAACTAGGTAGCGGGTAGAGGGGAGAAAACTAGTGGAATGTGGTTTATTGTGTGTTGGGATGGGAGGCTTTGAGATTAAAAGAATATTTTGTCAAGGA
The DNA here is from genome assembly GCA_018874675.1 of Drosophila baimaii. NCBI lineage: Eukaryota > Metazoa > Arthropoda > Insecta > Diptera > Drosophilidae > Drosophila > Drosophila baimaii. The sequence goes on along the minus strand of JAEIIU010048188.1, from coordinate 6,308 downwards.
TATTGAAGACTTTTAGGAATAGTTATACCCAGGGAGTGACAGTATATATAGATGTATTGAAGGTGTATTGATATTTTGAGCAAAGACAGATATAAAAAGCTATATTTTAACGCTGCGATATTTGCACGATGAGTCAATATTATATACGATTAATTGAACTGTGCCAAAGAAGAAAACTGAGCTTAATTTTAATAATATTTGTTGCAAAAAAATATAAAAGACTAAAATGAAATGTTGTTCCAAAAATATGCTTAAAATGTCGTTGGTAGAAAATAAAAAATAAATTAAATAACATTTTCTAATAGTAGTTTGATATTATCTTTAATAAATGTGATATTTTTCGATATTAAAATGGTCGATATTTCAAAGTTTATTATTATTATTTTTTTATTTTTTGATATGATATGAAGCGCAATATTTTTATCGAGATATATATTGGATTTTATCTCCCGATATACGTACTTCCCTAATATTCCCTGCAATTTTCACCCGTTTTCCTTTTTTATTAAGAATTTCTTTTACAACCTTCAGCATTTTTCGCTTCAACAATTTTTGCTGACTTAATTCCATACTTTTGATTGTGCCACAGATAATAAACTTTAAGTTAAATTTAACTACACTTCCAAAAGAACACTTTAAATAACCCCCTTCTCCCCCAACAAAAACAAAATAAACCCGAAGACAATACCTTTTGACTTCATGAGCTCATGACTGCAGTTGCATGGCAAGCGCCCATGTGATATGTCCATTAAACCGATTACGCTTTTATGGCGCTTCACTGAGCAGTTGAGTTCCGCCGCGCCCACTTGTCCCGCCCACCTTTCCCACCTTCCTCCCTCTCTGGCTGGCCGTCAACTTTGCGGAGCGGCATGCTCAGTGAAGTGTTAAGCGTTTTGTGGGGGCCGACTCTTTGACCAAGACGCGGGATAAACAACAAGCATGGCCGCCGACGGGTGGGGGGGAAACAAACGCAGACATGGACAAACATGGGCACAAACACCAGCACAAAAGCAGGACCAAACACAGGCACAGGCGCCGGCACAGGGAGAGTGGAGGATGGAGAGTGTGTTTGCGCTAGGCCTCCTCTACATGGCAGCTGCGTGGCCGAGACGAGCAATTAATTGAACTCCTCATCCGGCTCCGGCTCCGGCTCCGGCTTCGGGGCAAGGGTACTCCTCCTGTGTTTCAGCTCCTGGAGTCCAGCTCATAAAATTCCACACAACCAAGTCAAGGGAGCCAAAGCACAAGAGCAAACAATATGTGAAGCGAGGAAAGGGACAGTTTGCACAGGGAGAAAAGGTGGGAGTTTTTTTTTTCGAAATAAAAATATTACACTAGGAATTGAAGGTGAACTAGGAAAACATAAATAATAAAATAATGTAGAATATAATTAATGATTAATTTATTAATTAATTATTTAATCAATTAAATAGATAAGTATACAATATTTAATGGGAATTTTTCATAACATTTCACATGTAACCTATAGGAGTGGCAGAAAATATTTCTATATCTATTTTTGTTTTCGATATACATAAGTTCGATATAATAATCAATATTTAAACTTCGATATCTGAGAAAAAATCGATATTCTCTGTTGTATATAGAACTGTGACAAAGATAAATAATATTATAATAATATACATAATTTTATTACATTATACTTATTATGTTCATTATATTCTTATATTAATAATAAATAATAAATAATAAATCATAAAAGATAATAAATTAAATAACATTTTTGCATATTTGTTAAATACTATCGATTATATCTATATTTTACCATGAAATGCTAAATTTTCGATATCTTAAATTGGGATATATAAAACTTTACGATACTTTCGATACGATATTTAAATTCTAATAATAAATCATAAAAGATAAAACATTAAATAACATTTGCTCACATTTCTCCAATATTATCGTTTTTATCGATATTTTAACATGAAATGCTACATTTTTCGATATTTTTAATTTACGATACATAGAACTTTACTATATTTTTGATATGATACTGAGTTCCATTTTTTTTTTTGCGATATATTATACCTAACTGTTCCTGTCTATATACATTCCTAGCTAGTTATCTCAATTTTCCTCTCTGTCTGGCGCATATCTGGGCCTTCCTGGTCGAAGCCTATAAATTCAGTTAGGCAAAATCGTTGGGCATGGCTAAAACACAGATACAAACACACACAAACACACACAAGCATATTGCTGAGCTGTCATCGATTTAATTGGCATTGACTCCTAGCTGAGAGTTTGCTTCTGGGGTTAGCTGGCGTCAAACAACAATGATTGCAACCAAATTGTGGCACGTTTAATAATTAGCAAGAAAAAAGGGACATTTTTGCAAGGTTTTCCGGTATATTCAGGGATATAACATCTTTAGATTTATCCATTAAAGCCTAAAGTAATCAAGTTTAGCTTGGAAAGATACACTTTTGACATATACATTTTTGGAATTAAAAATATTTTCTGAGCTTTAAGAATTAACAAAAGAGATTTTATATTTTTCTTAAAGATTTCCCGACTTAAAGATTGTTTTTTATATTTTATTTTGTCATATTCTTAGCTATTCTTTTAATATACATTTTCTTAATTGAAGCTCTCTTTTATTTATAGAATCTTTTCCATTTTCTTCCCCTTAAAACTATTTAATGTCATTGATTTTCGCGAATACCGTGACCTTTAGCTAAGCTTTCATATAGTGGATGTCTGTCCCCTAAGCTGACACCACATTTTTCCATTAAATATGATTCTATTTCCTAGTTTTTTTTTTTTTAGCCAGAACTCGTTCTCCCACTGGGCATTCAATTCCAAGATTACAACGTTTCCTGCTGTCTTGGCCATGTGGCATGTGGCACGCCCCTCCCTCCCCTGCTGGCAGCCATAACAGTAACACTTTGGCCCAACAGTCGTAGGCTGGTCGGAACACATGTCCGGCGATGTCCTGCGATGTCCTGTAATCGACGTGTTAGCCGTCGATGGCTGCCGGTTGCTGTTGCAACATGGCCCCTCGGGGGTTTTTTTTGTGCCCCACAGGTCACCCCGCCGGTCCTGTCACTTCGCCTGCCAGTAGTGGCGGCGGAATGGGATTAAAATTTCATTGCGAGACGAGGCAAGAGGCGATGCTGGCTGTCATAAGGGATTACAGCAGGAGAGGAGCGGCACACAGAACCCAGGCTGATGAGTTGCCTGGGCGAAAGAGTTGAGGGGCTTCTTAAATGGAGTTGGGGAAAATGAATAGAGATTCGCTTGAAAGTATGGAACGCCTTCTTCAGTGATTTGCATGCATTCGTAATTAATTGTATTTATTTTCAATGGCAGCCACTCATCACTCTTAAGTGTTCGTGACCCGTGATCACTCACTGCCTCCCCCCCCTGGATGATGGATTACCTTTCCCGGGTGTCACATCAAATCAGTGGACGGAGCCGAGAGTGATCTGAACTGATAATCCCCAGAGAGGCAACAACACACACAGCCACACACACCTCCCACATCATTTACGGGCTGTTGAAACTTTCGCCAGGCTGTGGAAAATGTTTCGTCTCCAAAAACTTTGCACTCAAACCCATCATCAGACTCCCATCGGAGTCCATCCGAGCCCATCCGAGCCCATCGGAGCCCATCTTTCCCATTTAAGTTGGAACAGGACTTGCAGCTTATTGTGGAATTATGCAAATTTACGCAGCTGTAGCTGTTGATGTTGATGTTCCCTGGTATTGTCTCTGCCGACTACATGGGGGGGGGGCTGTGGCATCAACTTCAGCTGTTTTTCGCCATAATGCAATCATAAACGAGGCACAGATACACGCAGGGAAAGGAGGCACATGTGTGTGACTGTGTGTGTGCCCATTCGTCCTGCGTCCAGAGGTC